>VXCM01002759.1:41258-93135 GCA_014773175.1 Lucifuga dentata
CCACCTTAAAAATCCATGTTTCTCCTGCTAATAGTTACGCAGCCTTATGAAGTCAAGGTCCTTTAAACTTTTCGATAAACGCAGGTCTTTTTGTGGGACTATATTCCCCGGTGGAGACATACATTCACTCCACGCTTTTTGTTGAGCTTAAACACTAAAATTTTGAAACTTAGAAAAAACCTGAATATATGTGTTGTTTGCAATGCCCAAGAACATTTCAAGTATCAACAAGTTGATTTTAATAGCGTACCAGAATGAACTGAAACAAATGGTGGTCTGGAAGGTAGGAAAAACATTTTTAATTCACCGTTCCAGTAGTATGCTTTGGGAAATGACTGTCAGTAATGTTACATGTATGAAAATTGAATATATTAGGCTCGAACATGCAAAATGGCTGGTATGGTGCTTTAAAGTCATTAACACCTAAAATGAGCTGAATGATAAGACAAACAAGAAGGTGAAGACAAACAAAGAAGGTGAAGAAGAAGACAAACAATAAGATGATAGGACATAAGATGATAAGACAAACAAGAAGGTGAAGAAGAAGAAGGTTGCTGTGGGTGCACTGAAGTCAATCTGCCCTCCTCCTCCTCCTCCTCTCTGATTCACGCTGCTGTTTGCTGCTTTTTCTGCTTCATATGGACATGAGAGGGCTCTCTGCCTCCACCCTCCTCCTCCTCCTCCTCTTACACTCTCCCCTTCAACATGCATCTTTAATGTAAAAACCACCAATAGAACAATGGTCCGTCCCCCAGCGAGGGCCCCCGCTCGCTAATAATTAGCCGGGGGTNCCACCAATAGAACAATGGTCCGTCCCCCAGCGAGGGCCCCCGCTCGCTAATAATTAGCCGGGGGTCATCATTTTTTGATAAAGCGGAGCGGGAGAAGGAGAGGAGTGGAAAGAACTAAAGAGGGAGGGACAGTTTTCATTTGCATAGAGGAGTAACATGGAAGTGCAGCCTCCCCTACAAGCTCAGGTCAGGCTGTCACAGGGATTGTTCCGAGGTAATTAGCTCGAATCCCCGTCGCATCGTCTGAAATATTGAACATCGCAGGGGCTGAGGAGGAGCCGTAGAGTGCTCTGTATGCTAATGGAGGCTGGTATCCAAAGGTAGACAGCCACAGTGCAAATCTCCATCTTAACAAGTCGTCCCGTCTGTTATCCAGTTGAAAAGTCTTCAAATAAGCGAGGGCAGCAAGGTTATTTTAGCTGCTTCCAACACAAGTCCACCTGCTTCAAGAGCAAGTCGTTTACGCCATTAGTGAAAGTCTAAAAGTCTAAAAGTCTTATCGAGGGTATTTTTGCCTTTTTTCAGGACAAATAAACTTATTTGGAATTTTTTGAAAATGACTCTTCATCAGAAGAATACATGGAATACACACAAACAGAAGTATTGCTGCTTCTCCCTTCAGTTTTTACTTTTGCCTTCACAATTCTGTTTCATGCGGTACTTCCACTTCCTGTACACATTTTCATCTCTTCCCACAGTCTGCTTGATTTCTCTCCAAGGTGTAAACCACATTTGGCTCTCTTTATACTGTTAGTTAGATAAGTTGTAAAGGTTTGGATAACGATGGATCTCATCTCCTCAAACAGATGCTCTGTTTGAGGAGATGAATGCACAGGCAGCTTGCGGGACAAATCTGCATGGTCATGAGATCTGGAGCAGCGGAAACTAAACTAAAATTTGGCCTTAAAGGAGCACACCGGTGATTTTGAATGTTTGAGCCTAATAATGCAACCCACATACACATTACATTACTGCCAACCATTTTACAAACATACTGCTCAAGTGGTACATTTTAGAAATATTTTTCCTACCTTCCAGACTGCCACTGATTTTAGTTAATTCCAGTAAGGCATTAAAATCAACTTGTAAGTAATCCATTACAGCAAACGTTGTTCCTATTTTTTTTTTTTTTTTTTTTTTTTTGTTGTCAAACTTACTCAGTGTAACTGGTCAAATACAGAGCTGCATGGAAGGAAATGTATGTCTCTGACAGGGAATATAATCCCAGGAGAAGACAGCTTTTATAGAGAAATTAAAAACAGCCTTGCCCTCTACCTTCAGACTTAAGTGTTAGTGGGCAAAACATTGAATCTTAAGGTTGGTGTATCACCTAAACATTTGATTTAGAAAGCTTAGATAATTTGGAAAAAAGAAAACTAAAATATGATTCTGTTTTGTAAAGGGGCTGGCAGTGAGCTCAAACATGCAGAATCATCGGTATGGTCCTTTCACCACCCAATTTGCATGTTTAAGCCTAATATATTCAATTTTCATACACATAAGGTTACTGACAATCATTTCCCACAGGATAAAACTGTATTTCAGCTTTCCTGATATTTTGCAAAATCTCTTAATCTTTTCAAAATCAAATATTCAAGTGACACACCCACCTTAAAAATCAATGTTTCGCCTGCTAATAGTTACGCAGCCTTATGAAGTCACAGTCCTTTAAATTTTTTGATAAACGCAGGCCTTCTTTTGGGACTATATTCCCCGGCGAAGACATACATGCACTCAGTGGTTTTTATTGTGCTTAAACACAAAAATTACAGAACTTCGAAAAAACCTGAATATGTGTGTTGTTTGTGATGGATTATCTATCCCAAGAATGTTTCAAGTATCAACAAGTTGATTTTAATAGCAGAATGAACTGAAACCAATGGTAGGCTGGAAGGTAGGAAAAAATTTTTAATTCACCGTTCCAGTAGTATGCTTTGGGAAATGATTGTCAGAAACATTATGTGCATGAAAATTGCATCTATCTATCTATCTATCTATCTATCTATCTATCTATCTATCTATNCATTATGTGCATGAAAATTGCATCTATCTATCTATCTATCTATCTATCTATCTATCTATCTATCTATATACATATCTATATATATATATATATCAAACATGCAAAATGGATGGTATGGTCCTTTAACTATTTAACAGGTAGATTATGTAACATCCATTGCGCTTTTTCCATGTGAAATGCAACTGGTGGGTGGAAGTGTTTGTATTAGTGTTTGAAATCTCCCTGCAGGTGTGTCAGGTGAGAGAGAAGAAGTGGTGAGATGCTGTCTAAACTTTCAGCAGAGGACAGCAGCTCTTGGTGGGAACATCTCTGTCACTCGCTGCTTCAGTTTGTTTGCCCACAAGGTGATTTTCTGTGTGAATGCTGCACTTTGTCCTGGACATTTAGAAGGTCCTACGCCCCTGCACGCTGAGATTCAGTACATTTAGATGCTGGAAAAGATCAGACATACCATATATACTCGACTATAAGCCAAGTTTTTTTCACCAAGTTTCACAATGCAAACTGGGGGGTGGGCTTAGTAATTCAAATCAGACCGAAATTTCCAGGCGTGGAAATACTACCAATTACCACTATCCATGGAAAATAGTTTAAATCATACCTTATAATGAGATATTTCCTGACTAAACATCTTATTAAGCACATTTTATGGAGGCCAGTAAGGCTAAGCTGCTGAAATAAATATCATGTTTACCGGTACCGGTGTTAGAGCCATTTCTTAGTTAATTATCAAATGTTTAAAATAATTAATTTGGTAAAAGTGAAATCAAATAAGTTATTATGTTTTAATATGCTGATTGATCAGAGCCGGCTCTGTGAAGTACCAGCTGTGATCCGCTATGATCCGTACCGGCTCCGTCACGGAGGATCTATAGCCGCTCAGCTGGAGGAACGGGACAGCGGTGTAGTTTTTTACCTCACCTTATGTTTTGTTGTTGTGAGTTTGAAAACAAACAATCCATGAAAACAACAAGAGCACGATGTTATCATTCCGGTGTGTGTCAGGAAGAGAAGCCCCCTTAAGACTTTAAACAGCCATGACCTGTACGTGGATTATTTTCAGAAAATCAGAGGAATACTTTGACAATACTCATTAAAACAGGTAATTTACTAAACTAACAAATTGATGGAACAACATCAGGAGGTCAGCTAAGAGAATTCCAAAACTCTGTATCGCTGAATGTCCAGCACATAGACAGACCCGCATTGACTCAGGTATAGAGATGGCCGATTCAGTGACTCATTGAATCAATGACTCGATTCTTTGTCCGGGAATCGGTGAACCGGTTCACAGCTGTAACTGAACCATATACTTCTGGTTCACTCCAGTCCATGATATAAATGAATGAGATTCAATATATTTATGTACTTTTTCTTTCACAACATCCCATCTTTGAGATTAAACAACACATTCTAACTCCAACCATTAAACTAATGTCTGTTTGGTTAGGAATCTAGTTTGTGTGGCGTAAACACTGCTTAACTGGCATTTAAATGTAGTGTAGATGAGCGTCCACCAGGGGGCGCACTCACAGACAGGCTCACTGAGTGGAGCAGAGCGAGAACCTATGAACCTATGAATCTATGAACCTATGAGCGGTTCATAGATTCACCGATTCAGCGGTTCACCTGGGAATCGGTGAATCTATGAACCGAGAGTCGATGAACTGAAGAACCAGTGAACCTATGAACCTTATGAGACTGGTGTGAGCTGACTGAATCACACGAATCTATGAACCGAATGAATCGAATGATCCGTGAGACTCGTGACAGCTGCTGAACCGAAAGCACGGAGAGAAATCTCCGATCCGCCATTTTGAGTGGGGGAAGAATGAAAGACGACGGGGCTTACCGGAATGGATTAAGTTACCGGTAGTTTATCGTTATGATGACATTTCTGCTCAGTTTGTCTCTCAGCATATTGAAAGTAAAAGGAAGCGACTTATAATGATTACACGTCTGTGTTTGCAGTTGTTACAGCATATTCAAGTGGCAGTGTGTGAAATGTTTAGGTTAATAAACATGCTAATCACTAAGCTAATAGCCTAGCCTGTTGTTGTTGTTGTGTGTGTGTCGTCATATCTATAAAGATATTTATCTGTATTTGTATTTGTAGGTGTGTGTGTCGTCACGTTTTAACCTGAGAGTGACCCTCCTCCCTTCACTACAGTTTGAGCAGAGACTGCTGTGTATTGGCTGTCAATAAAGATTAAGCCTGACAGTTACCTATGCATGTATTTTTATAGTACTCCAACCAAAACAAGACAAAACTTTATTGCTAAGTTTGCATTATTATTATTATTATTATTATTATTATTATTATTAGTTTATTTTATTTTTCTTGTCTTTAGTTTATGTTTGTGTTTGTGCTTTTGTTTTTATGGCTAAGTAAATATGAGGCAGTGTAGTGTAGTTTTTGGCGCCCTCTGCAGGCAGTCACATTATAAAGCCCCGCCCCCTCCCCGCCCCCGCCGGAGATGACTCGGTGAATCGGGTATGAATCGGTCTTTTTCACAGGCGAATCGTACTTTCCATGTCTACTCAGATACAGGATAATTACTGAAAACAAGTAAGGGGTGAGAGTCTTAACAAAAAAACTCACCCTAATTACACAGCTAAATATGCTAAATAAGTGCTGTGATAATTAAAGCTTTCCTGACCTTCGTCACTGCATCGTTGAACTGTTTGATGATTCAGAAGAGGAAGAGGAGTCTGGAAAACTTAATGTCAGCTAATGTTAGTTATGTAATCAGCTGTNATTCAGAAGAGGAAGAGGAGTCTGGAAAACTTAATGTCAGCTAATGTTAGTTATGTAATCAGCTGTAAAGTAGGATCATAGAGTCATTAAAATCCAAAGTGTTCATCCAGAAAGCGTGACTGTGCACAGCAAATTTATGGAAAAGACTCAAAGAAAAAAAAAAAGACCTGATAAAATGAAGATTTTTTTATTTTTATTTGTTTTGCAGCCNCTCAAAGAAAAAAAAAAAGACCTGATAAAATGAAGATTTTTTTATTTTTATTTGTTTTGCAGCCAATTGAAGCTCTTCATTTGTGGGGCTGTGATGTAAACAGCTGTAGGGCCTTGATGATTGACGTGAATTATTCGATATCTGCGGATCAAACCTCGCATTAACGCCACGCTTCTAGCTCAGGATCAACACAGAGTTTTGAAGCAGACGGCGATTCCTCCATGAGGCCCCAGTGATAAATAAGTCAGCGTTCATCTGTCAGTCCCGGGACGATCATTCAACCCAGACAGACACTGACAGTCCATCCAGATCCGCCTTTATTGGAGAAAAAGACAGATCCAGGAGAGTCCCACTGGGCCCTGTTCTTCTTCCTCCACTCCACCAGAAGTATGGAGGAGATTTTTGGATTTGCAGTTTAATTTTTCATGTTGTTTTCGCCTCGCTGCACTTTGTGGTTTCCTGTGGCACCAGGATGATTTCTACAAAAACAGAGCAGAATGCTGAACGTGAAGGCAGGTCCTGCAGGCAGCCTTCCAGGTTTACTACCATCAACCTGTAAATGATACTGGTGCAACAGTTACTCAAATCCTTTATGGTAAAAGGGTCAAAACTCCACAAATATATTCCATTACAAGTTGCTTTGTGTATTTAGAATTTGACTTAAATGATAGCAAACAAATATTAGCAGTTAAATGAACTCAAGTATCCAAAATAATAGCAAAGAATTGACCCAATGGGAGTTTTAAATTAATTACTGACCCATTTGAACCAGTATTGAAAACTGAAAATTTGGGGGAATTTTTCCTCCAGTTTTCTAATTCTAGAAATTGTTGTTTCTTCTTGTTTCTTTCATATGTCGTATTTGCAATTCGGGGAATTTTTTTGATATCTGGTATGAATAATTCTGCAGATTTTTTTCCAATGGGATGATCAGTTTCCAGATTTCATAACTGAAAAGTCATTGTGGGTCATTTATAAAAAAAAGGAAAAAAAAAAAATCATGCTTAATATCGACCCCGCATCACACTAAATAATGATAGCTGAGGNAAAAGG
Source organism: Lucifuga dentata (assembly GCA_014773175.1). Lineage (NCBI taxonomy): Eukaryota > Metazoa > Chordata > Actinopteri > Ophidiiformes > Bythitidae > Lucifuga > Lucifuga dentata. The sequence goes on from VXCM01002759.1 coordinate 48,095, forward strand.
AAAAAAAAAAAATCATGCTTAATATCGACCCCGCATCACACTAAATAATGATAGCTGAGGCTCATTCATGAAGCTTCCCATACATCAGTTAATGTGTCTTGTCCCATTACTGACACACTGTTGTGTCTCAGGTTAAAGCCAATGAACATTGGCATGTTAAAGGAAAATACTGGCAAATTTGCATGTTTGAGCACAATACATGTTATGTTTCTGACAACCACTTCCCAAAACATACTACTGGGGTGGTAATAGAATTGTTTTTCCTACCTTCCAGACTGCCATTGGATTCAGTCATTCCAGTACACTATAAAAATCATCTTGTAGAGACTTGAAACTCACTTGAGATCAATAATCCATCACAGCAAACATTGTGGGGGGATTCATAAAAAAAATCACAGTAACTACACGGCGTCACATTACATAAGAGGAATTTTCCTGCAGCAGAGCAACACTGCAAACAGCAACAACCACCTAAGACAACTACAAATTAAAAAACAATTAAGAGTTAAAAAGTACATTAAAACTACATCAAAAAACCCAGTTCATTTATGCATGGCTGCATAGAGAGTTCACCAGCACAGCTCACTCACTTTCTCAATCAACTGCAAAGCCTCATGGGAAATGTAGTACATCACCTGTATCAAACCCATTCCGCAAAACTGAAATTTCACTACATCCCCCAAAGCACAACATTCACCTAAATATAGTCAACAACTCTGTATTTTTTAACTGCCTTCTTCAAAATATTACATTTTTTAATTCTTACACTATTAACTCCAGCTGATAGATAAATGCAGAGGAGTAAAACGTACAATATTTTCCTCCAAAATATAGCGGGGAGGAAGTAGAAAGTCTCCCAAATGGACAAACTCAAGTAAAGTACTTTAGTAAATGTGCTTAAACCTCTTGAGTACTGCATATATACACAGACATGGAGGTTGATACCATCTTTTCCAAGCAGCCACCTTATATTAAAAAATACAATAATAACTCCCAGATAGGTATTTTATTAAATTAAAAAAAAGTTGTAGCTTTCAAAAAAAAAAAAAAAANAAAAAACAAAAAAAAAAACACACACACACACAAAACTCCTTCAATATGCTTTGTGTGGTTTTACAGCATTATGCAATGAATATTAATTTATAGATGGATGTGAGATACAAGCAAGGGAGCTGTGTGGCAAAACAAATTATTTGGAGGCAGCGATTAGTGGGCGTGAACTCCCTGGAGTGAGCGAGATAATATTAAAGTAATCTACGTGCTGAGGTAAACACGCTCCCCGTCCAGGATGATAGACGTCTAAATTAGTCCAACAAGACCTACAGCGGTTCGTCTCGCTCTGACTCGTCCGTCTCTGCAGCAGTAAAGCTGTCAGGCAGGTGATGCAGCTTTCTGCATCTGTAGCTCTCCATTCATTATAAAAGCTGTTTTTATGAAGCGGTGGCTTCGTGCCAGCTTTCTGCCACAGGAAGTGGTGATCACACAAACATGTCAGCACTCTGACGGCGTGTGCATGTTCTAAAGGTTGGTTTTGAGTGTTTGTTTTAGACCCTGGTTCGTTTCCCCCTTAAGTCCGGTTTGTTTGGGTATATGTGAACACAGAAATCAAACTTTGGTCCGCACCAATTCCTATACCCAGAGCTTGAAGTGAGCCAGGACCTCTGTGATTTTCATTTCAGAGTACCAGGACATTTTCAGGATTACCGGAACCTCTCATAAATCTTCCATCTCTATTGCAGAACAACGCAGAGGAAAACAATAGCAAAGGTTGCAGCTGGATGAATTAAATCAGGGGACCGTGTATTTATAATGTATATACCAGGGATGGGCAACTTTGATTAGGATGGGGGCCAATAAAATTTAATTCTCACTGTCAAAGGGCCATACATTGAATAAAACAAAACCCACTTTGAACTCAATGTTGTCAACATTGAGCTTTGAAAATGAGGGAGATTTTCTGGGACACGATCCCCTGGATCCAACCAGCCAATGGTAACCTAGCACACAGATAAGGGTAGTACTAGCACCTTTTTTGTCCACTTCAACCACTGCCTATAGGACTGTGAATCGGTTCGTTTGTGGTGGTGAACATGATCCGCACTAGTACCAAACCAACTATTACACAATTTATTGATCTGTTGATTGATCTAGAACCAGAGATGGTTGTGTGTTTAACGCTTAACGACAATTGCGGTAAAGTTTGTTTTAGGTGTCAGGCTGGGTTATGCTGCGGAGTGACAGTAGGTGCACGGAAAATACGAAAGTATATCCAGGTCATATTTCATATGACCTGGAAAGTATAACAGCCAGTTCCAGAGGTCACTTTGGAGGGTCAATGGCACACCACTCAATGTTTGAAACAATGTGAACAGTGTTATGTGATATAACCGCACCTTCAACATGACTGGCCAAGTAAAAGAGGTATGGAGGAAAACAAAGTATGTGTGTGTGTGTGTGTGTGTGTGTGTGGGGGGGGGAAGAGAGAGAGAGAGAGAGAGAGAGAGAGGATAAACTATGGTAAACAACTTTGATGAGCAACTAGAATAGTTGCAGGTGAGGAAATACCAGCACCTATTATCGTGTTACTGCCTCCATGTTTTGTTGTGGGTGACTGAACCAGAAATTATTTCTATTTCGCTGGCTTTGTTTGTGTGTTTTGAGGCAGGTTGTTAACATACATCGCCATCTTTGAAATGCACGGTTGTCATGAATGTGCGAGAAGCATGAAAGCTTTACGCATTAAACATAAATCAGCCTTTAAACCATTAAACGTATCAAACGTAAGGCAGACTTTACTGCAGTAAAACTACACCTTTGATTAGAAATAACAATGAAAGGGACGCGTGAAACGGTATCGAACTTACCTAACAAGTTCAGATGAGCATGTTGAAGGTTAGCATGTTAGCATGTGCTCAGTAGCATAAGGTAGCATAAGGTCTTAAGGTAGCATGTCTTCTTCGCATCATGTGAGACGTGGTTTTTCAACAGGTCTTGAAGTCAAATTCAGTTTCTGCTGCTATAGTTTTTTTCTTGGTATATGAGTAAAAATGACAACTCTGACAAGAAATCATCCCAATTCTTTGTGCCATGTTATTAAATTTTCCCTGGCATAATAAACTTTTTCCTGTTTTGATTTTCTTTTCCTGCCCCCCAGACATTTCTGACCAATGACCAGAGCGACTGTTGTCACATGACTTTTCTGCTGGATTGGAGTTCAATTGGATTTTTTCCTGCACTAAAAAAAGTGGTAAATGCAAAATTGTAACAGTTTAATCCGTAATTTAAATCAGAACAAATGGACTAATTGTCTGAAAACACATAAAGGAAAGGAGCTCTCTACAGAGTTCAGGATGAGAAGACATTTAACCTCAAGACTCATTTAGGCCGAATATTTGAGGGGCACCAGAGGGGCACTTGAGGTGACTAAAGGGGCATTTCAGTTGATTATTTGACACCTCTAGGAGTATTTGGGTGGAATAGAGTGGCATTAATCAAAGCTGCTATTATTATTATTATTATTATATATTTTTTTAAAAACTCTTATTACTATATGCAGGTTTAAATGCTAAATGTTTAAACACACATGCATGCACAAGTACTTTAAAACTCTCTCTCTCTCTCTCTCCCTCTCTCTCTCCCTCTCTCTNACACACACACACACACACACACACACACACACACACAAGAGTTGTAACATATACGGTACACACAGTTGGAAAAACATACATGCCAATATGAATGCACACCTACACATACAGCTGTAAGTGTACTGTAAATACATACAAAGACAGCTGTAAGTTTAACTTTGAAACACACACACACACAAAACGATGTGGGGTGTTTCCCAGTGGGCCACCCTGCTGTTGCCTCAGTGTGGGTGTTGGGACTGAAAATCCCAGAGTGTTCCCGCGCTCCATCTGGGCCGAAACAAACCTGACACAAGTTTGAACCCCTGGCGACCTCCAATCAGTTTTCTCCTGGTGAGCAGACGTCATGGCAACCAACGAGTCATATTCTGTAAAGGCTTAAAAATCCAAACCATATGAACAACGATTAATACAGCCATTTTAAACAGAGAGGCAGGAGAGAAATAATACGAGCCAAATGGTGAAAGTCAAATGAGGATGAGGATGTTTCTGCTCTTCATCAGGTCAGTCCATCCACCTTTTCCTCACCTTTTCAGGGTTGATAAGTAAATGCTGTTTTTTTTTTTTGTTTTGTTTTTTTTGTTTTTTTTAAGTATTCAAAGTACTTACAGAGTTTATTGTCTTTGTTGGATGACTAGAGTAACCCAGAAACATACATTCATTCAAACCTCACCATGTGCTTATTCTAGTTGTTTTTTTGGTTTCCATGGCAGCAGAAATCTGATTGGTGGGGACTATTTAGACCAATGTCTGAGGAATCCCAAAGGCTATGGCCTTCTAATAAAACTTTATGAAGGGTTTATATGCCTTATGAAAGCTTTTGAAAGAAGAAATTTTAGGTTGCCAGGTTGGGAAAATCACTCTGTCTGGTATATACTCTTCTCCAGCATAATTTTCTGTATATTTTTAGCTCTTTAATTCATCACAAATTTCCTCCAAATGACAGTTTGACCACTTACCACAGAAAATAACTATTTATTAACATCTTTTAAATACTTATTGCATTCTTGCAGAGGAGGAACCCTTTATGAATGTTTATATGTGCAGACCTAATATTTTTTATCCCTTTATTAGTGACCAGCTTACATTTATATTTGCAAACACGATAATCTGCTGTTATAAATGCTAAGAAACAAGAATATTTGACAGCCTGGAAACCCAAAAGTTGGGCTCATTACTTTGTTATTACTGATCTGTAAAGCATCAATATTCATCAGCCATAAATGAAGTCATTAGTTAGAACTTTATAGTTAGTTGTTTATAGTTAGAGCCTTTATAAATTTAATAGGGAAGTTGAAGCAGCTGCAATAGAAACATTCAACATCTCGTGGTGATTAAACTTTAAACTTTTTAATGTTCCCACTATTATTGCAATTCCTTCTGGGAGAAAAGAACAGGAAACGTTCTTCCGGAGTTTGACATTTCAGCTCTATAAACATGCAGGAATCCGTCTCGGTGACGTGGACGCAGAGACATTGTGCTGGCTATTACTGCTCAGACAAATGACCATGCAGTAATTGTAGTTGGAAATGAAAGCGATTCAGAGTTTGGTTATGAATATTTTCCACCATTCCCACACCTTTGCTGCGGTGGAAGTGGGTTAAACTAAAGGGGGCCTCCTGCTGCTTCCCGTGATGAAGTCAGTAAATTATTGGCCTCCAGCTGCAGGCGTTATGGATTAGCTCGGTCCATTCTGCAAGTGATTTACAGCTGTAGCATAAATATATGATAGCTTTAACACAAACCACTAAAACCTGCTGTATGAGTTTAGTTTGGCTTGTACCCAGATGCCATTTCACCTAATTAGATGTGATTGCACAATCAACCTGCACCAAATGGGTCCTGGTTATGCCTGAAGCCGTATATCAGTCCAGGACAATGGTGGGCTGTCTGCGGGCCAGCCTCGGTACGTGAGAAACACTTTGCAGTAGAAACATCTTCCAAAGAAAGAGTCGTCCATTACCACCCAGCTTCCATTAGCATCGCTCGGATTTTTTTTGTTTTTTGTTTTGGCAGCTCATGGAAATATTCACTTCTCAGTGTGGCTGGTAAAAAATGGATTGTTTGGCTTTCCATCAAGAAAAATAGCATTGATTGGCTCTCTGCTTGTTCTCAACGACTCGTCACTGTGGCCATTACTGTTCACCAGATGACTACTGCAGGAAGCTGAAAAAAAGTATTGATGATTTATTGCTATTTGGCCTCAATCCAGCGTATTAACCTGCATGATGATGTACGCAAAAAAGCGTCATAATAATACTGCCACAGCAGAAAACAATTATACAGTGTGAAGAAATGTATTTCTTTGTACTTTCATTATGATGGTAAACCTTTTAAATCTGTTTAAGTTTGTGTAATTTAAACCTGTCCCAGGTTAATTCCAGGTCTTTCCCAGCTTAAACTTTTGTCCTGGTTTAATGGGCTGACCAGTTTTCTCCCAGGACAGTCTCTTATTTTAGGTCCTTTTTAAGTGTCCTGATTTATTCTGAAAAAAATCCCAATTTGTTCTGTATTTCAGCGATTTATGCATTTTGTAAAAAGAAAAAAAAAACATATTGTTTTTCCTCTTTATCAGTTATGACGAGTCAAAGTGGGTTGCATGCTCCAACCCACCAATCACACACATCACAACATAAAAAATATTCAATCTATCAGTATCGTCATCTGCTCAGCTGTTCACCTCTTACATGTGAAAACTGCATCAAATTCTACTTTCAGCTCTCTAGCTTGCCACAATTCTGACTGAACGAGCATGAACCTTCAATTAAATGCTTCAAAAAGAATTTAAATTCATATAAAGAGTTCACTTGTTTGCTTCTGATGCCAGCAAGGTGTTTTGTGGAACTTGTGGAGTTTCCGTTGCACATACATGGTAGCAGTGACTAACGCAGCACATCACTTTCCCAAATCTAGGTTTAGTGCCTGGTCCCTGACAGATTTAACCTGCTGTGTCCTGCTGCTTCTCAGAATGTAATCCCATCCCAGTCATGGGTACATATCCAGGCTGTCCCAGGTTAACCCCTGGTCTTATCTGGGTTAATATCATATGTTTGTCCCAGGTTCTTCATTTAAGCAAACATTTACATTTTTTATTTAATATCTATCCAATATTTATCAAGAATTTAATGGAGGAAGTGAAGGGTTTTCATAAGTAGGCCAAAGGAGATATTAGACAAGACAAGACAAAACAAGATAAACTTTATTGATCCCACTAGAGGAAATTAAATTATCCAAACTATGGATAATTCGATTGTTTCATCCTGCCTCTGTAGTGCTGTTTCTCTTCAATTTTCCCCAGCATGACTAAAAAGTATTTGTTGCAGCATAAATCACATTTTATTCAGTTTATGAGGGAATGCTATGATATTTTGTATTATTTATCATTACTAAGCAAAACACAACTATACCATAACATAAATATTACCCAGCTTTGTGTGTGCAAAAGCACAAAATTCTGTTCCTACAAAAGAAATATTACAGCCCTTGTTCACTTAAGGCTCAGAACTTATCAATCACCCCCCGTACTACCAGTTTCTTATGTGCATATTTTGATGCTCCAAAGGAAGCAACGAGGACGGGTGAGAGTCTTCCTTTCTACTTCAGCCTGTGCAATGGGAATGAAATGAAAACTGTTTTGATAAATATCATCAACCTTTGGGGACGTTGATCTGCAATAAACTTATTGTCTGAAAGCAGCAAACAAACAACAGCAACGCCGACCTTTCACCTCTTTAATGGGAAAGCTGCCGTCTCTAACCTGGGTGAGGTGAGAGCAGAGATGAGGGTGTNCCTCTTTAATGGGAAAGCTGCCGTCTCTAACCTGGGTGAGGTGAGAGCAGAGATGAGGGTGTTTTTTTGTTCCGTAATCCCCCCGTGTGCTGGAGTGTGAAGCCTGCGTCAGCCATGCAGATGGGGCCTTTAATTAACACAGGGCCCTCCCTCGAAGTTTCATCCTGTCCGGTCATCGCCATGGGAACGAGGAAAGTGATGGACCGCGCTCCCTCTCTATTTAACTTTCTCACAGAGTTTTACATTTTTCAGTCTGCGTATCCAAAGCATTTTGTAATTTGTAGAAAACATCTGTTCCTGTAGTCGTTTTTGTTTTGACCATAAAAACAGATGTTGATGTTTATTTGTTTTGTCATTGCTGACATGTTGTATTTTCCTTTTAATGTAACATGTCGTCTCCTTTGGGTTGTGTCTTACTTTCTTTGTAACTGTTGTTGCTGTCTCTGTTGTTGTTGTTGTTGTTGTCTGTGGTTGCTCTGACACTGTTATCATTTTGTCATTGTTGCCCGTTTGTTGTCTTTGTTGTTGTCATGACATTGTTGTCATGGTCTTTCTTTCTTTCTTTCTTTCTTTCTTTCTTTCTTTCTTTCTTTCTTNCATGACATTGTTGTCATGGTCTTTCTTTCTTTCTTTCTTTCTTTCTTTCTTTCTTTCTTTCTTTCTTTCTTATTCATCCCTTCCTTCTTTTATCTTGATTTCCTCCTGTCCTTGACAGCATCATCTTTCCTTTAGAAGCAAAGAGCAGAAGGAAGGAAACGAAGATTCCTTTTGTTCTTTCTGTCTTTTCTTCCTCCTTCCTTTCCTTCTTCAGCTCCTTCCTTCCTTTCCTTCCTTTTTTACTTTCTTGTCAGGTTTTCACCTGACAAGAAAGTAAACTTTGCTAATTTTCAAAGTGAGTACTTGCACTTTGTATTCTTGAGTATGTTGCAAAGACATGCTAAAGTTAACTGAATTAAAACTTTAATTCCGGGTGTGTTACTTCATTTCACTACTTTTACCAAGCCAAAGTATTTCAGTAGTAGTAGTAGTAGTAGTACTTCTTCTAGTACTGCTGCTGCACTTAGATTTGTGGCTTCCTGTTGACTTTGACCACGTCAGCTGTCGGCTTCGCGGAAGCCTGACGCCACTCGCTCGACTGCTCGCCTTCACTTTGTCTCACAGTGATGGCGTTGGTGAGGTGCACGGTGTCACCGGCAAGTTGGAGGCGCGAGGTAATTGCACCCCATTTGTCAATCGACAGCTGGGCAGAATTCACTATTGCAATTTGGCCAGGAGTGGAGGGGAGGAGATGCCACATGTTCTATTAAAATGTGATGATCCTGGCTCCCGCCGCGCCTCCTTCTCCATCCCGGTTTGATGTCCTGCTCTTTAGGGCCTTAATGGGAAAGGCTCTGCTGCCGTGTCACGCTGGGTGCCTGGTTATTTACGCCGGCAGTTGGCACCCTCTTTTATGTAAGCACGGCTGTGTTGTGTTTTGTGACTTTTTTCCATCCTGTTGTTTGTGTCCAGATGTTCGAGGCCGGGCCGCGCTGGGACGAGGAACTGTCACCCCATTTTGGTTTATTAAAGAGATCTGGAAGCAGGACGTGTTGCAACAAACTAGTTAACATGAAAAAGGTGATGGAAATAAGTCTAAAAAGACCCAGAGACGGCGTGCTGGGCTGGATTATTTAGAAGGTGCAGATGACAAACAAGACGGGAATTACATGCTCAGTTTTGTCGTTTAAAGGCAGGAAAGGAAACTGGATGTCACATTGTGTCACCCTCCATTTTGGATCCACTCAGTGAACACCAGCTACAGACGCGATTTAGCCAAAGACGCCGGCACAGATGGGCGGTTAAAATAGACGATTTGTCTGAGATGTCGCATCATTTAGAAGTCTAAATGTGTCGTCATGCTGTTTCACGTCAGCAGCAAACAGTCTGGACAACACAATACACACACAAACACACAAGCACACACACCATGAGAATGTGTCACTGTCACCCTTGAAGCGATGATGATCGGAACTCCAACAGTTTTCAATTGATTCCTGTTAATACCAGAAACAGACCTTATAATCAGGCACTCAGGAACTCGAACCGTCAACCTTCCGGTTGTCTGTCACGATTACAAAGTGAACCTTTTATAGTTGATGACAAGTTGATTTTCTTAAAGTAAAGTAATCAAATCTGTCTGTGTGATGGGATAATAGAACCTGTATCTACTGTCAAACATCAACGTTACAACCTCCAAGAAAGAACAAAAATTAAGACAGAAAAGATGAGATGCATAATTAGATACTGATACACATGGCTGGATAATTTACTTATTGCTTTAGAAATACTAAAGAATATCAGAATGAGGTGAACATTTGCCAAAAATTGTTTAGGAGTATAAACCTTTTGACCACTAGTGGCGCTGCAGAGTAATGATTTGATGAGTATTTCTGTCATTTTTGAGGCCTCTTTTGATTGTATGACATTCAATGTTGGAGATTTTTCTAGAAATCATTACATTTTTTTCTAATTATTTTAGGGTTTTGTTGAATTTGCCTTGAAATTTTTCCAGTTTTTATTTTGAGAGTTACTTTAATTTTTGAAAATTTTCTAGGATCGAGTAGAAAATCAAGAATACTCAAATATCAGTAATGCTTTTTTCTATTATTTTTCTATCATTTACGGATTTATTTCATGAATTGATTTCATCACAGATTTTTAAAAATATTTTTCTCGAATCAAGAATTTTATGTAAACCCAGATTAGTAGTCCTGTAAAGGATTTTTGTGGCAATTAAAAGCCAAATTAAATAAAAGTAAACTTGTAAAATTTACCTAAGATTCCATAGGGTAAAGGCGGACTCAGAGTGCTTAAAATTTTGAGTTTTCACATGACATGTGAAATTTTACAAATTTTACATGACCATGTAAAATTTGATCCTACATACGATCAAAGCAGAAAACTCATACGCGGACACCAATGCACAGGCAGTATTTGATGAGACTTTGATTCTGTACCAAATTGGTGAATGATAAATAGAAAACTTGGTGTTTGGCTATAACAAACACATCGAAACACTTGGTGAACTCTTATAACTGCAGAGACATTAGCGACCTCCCACTGTAGCCATGAGCCATTAAAATAGTAAACAGCACTTAAATTAATACAGTGTAATGGGGTGTTGGGAGAGTGAACTTTTATTACACTTGTACCTTCTCGCTTCAGTACAGCCGTACACAAGCACCAAGCACAGAATCAATATAAAAAAGTTGTGTTATGTACGATTATTTCTGCTGGCGGCCCTCTGGGGGCCCGTTCACTTCAATCCAACACTTTAAACTATTAGTCCTGCCTATATGCCCTGGGTGGATTGGCCCCAAATAGCATTACTTCCAACACTCCCCTACATAAGTTAGCATAGTAGCGGGGCTCCCAGAGGGCCACATATTATCAGAGCAATGAGGCAGGGGCCGAAGCAGCCGCGGTCCTTGAGAACAAAAGCGTGTTCGCCGCAGCAGAAAAAGCCTTTCTCTGCTTCACTTAGCTCAGGTAAACAACCGCGCTCCACGGCATCCTAAATACCTCCGGGCCCTGCCGGCCCCTGCAGCTCGGCCCCGTAATCATCTTCATCATCACTGCCATACATTACAGCCGCCGGTACTAACGTTCTGCCTCCGAGGCATCGTGCCCTCGTCCCTCCCTCCCTCCTCCAATCCAAAAGTCCTCTCTGCACTTTCATTTCATTTTTTCCTCCCTTCCTTCCCTCTTTCTTTTTTTATTTCCCTTTGGCTGCGTCTGCTCTCTTTACAAAGCCCCCGAGCATTATCAAAACATTACAGCACGCAGCATGTGTTTGATTAAAAAAGTGTAAAGTTACAAATTAGTTAATAAAATCATTTAGGCCGATCGCTGCAAATGGTGATAAATGTCTTCCATATGTTCCCAATAAAAATGGCAAGTGCCATGTGCCCGTCCCCTCTGTCTTCGCCATAAACAAATAAATTAAAACAATTACTGAGGCGAGCGCCTTCCGTCTTTAATGAGCGCGCGGCCGCGTGAAATATGTGACAGGTCTCGTTTGCCCAGAATGGTGCCTGTCTCTATTGAGAGCCTGTCGACCATCTTTCAGATAAATCGCTCCTCATTCGCTCCCTCCACTCAAAGTTTGGTCTGTTTCAAAGTGATTCTCTCTCTCTCTCTCTCTCTCTCTCTCATTCACCTGCCCTCCCCCACAGGATTCTCAGCAGCATGAAGAACTGTTTAATTTCACCCAAACCTAATTGAGTAGAACAGATCCTAATTAGAGAACATATAAAAAAATGACTATTGTAATCAGAGGTTTCACTCAGCGCTGTTTCCTGGTACAGTACAGAGCAGTGCATCAAATCATGTAGTAATACCACAGTGAAAAAATATTGTTTTCTTGGGTTAAGTCAAGAAGTATTAGTTATCAGGAGTGGACTGGGGAAAAACAATTGGACTTTTGACCCTGGTCAACACATTCTCGTGGCAAATTATTGGTCATGGGATTCTGGGGGGTCCTCGCACAAAAAATTTGAAATTTCAGAGGCCTTTACTCGTGCACTATCAATTTTTTAAAAATGCAAGTAAATCATGGAAGAGCAAGCCAACAGAATGCATTTAAAATATATAAAAAGCTATCTACTGTTTCTCAAGTAAAGTGATATTTTCACCTGAGCCTTTGAGTGAAACAAATGTTTTATAGTTCCTGTAACAGACGAGCCTACTAGCTACACAAAACATGTGATTTTATTTTAACAGATCATTGACTTCGTAACATCCAGACCCATTAACTCACTTTTTTTTAACCTTTATTTATCCAGGATTAGTTCACTGAGCATCAAATGCTCTTTTGCAGGAACACCCTGCTCTCTCACACACACATTCACACCTGGAAGCTGCCCAGTACAACCACACTTCTCTGCTGGCCACTGAGCAGCTCCACTGGAGCATTTGGGGATTAGGTGCCTTGCTCAAGGGCACCTCAGTGGTGATAATGAGGGAGAGACAGGAGCTCCCAACCCTGATTTCTTCTGCCAGTCCAAGGATTGAACCAGCAACCTTAGGTCACGAACTCGCTTTTCTTTTGCCAGAGTCAGGCTACACTGACACCAAATCAACCACTAGATGGCAGTAAAAAGAACATTTCAATTAGCAGCTTGCCTGTCAAACTCAGTCCCCCATGTGGGTCAATAGCCACAGCGCTGTGGGCCAGTTAATGTCAGGCCCCTACCAACAGATTTTGTGTGTGTGTGTGTGTATGTGTGTGTGTAAATATATATTTTGCTGTTTTGTATTGGCCTAATTGCCAAGAGGCCCACTGGTCATCAGTACTCCTGATGGCCAGTGGGCCTCTGTTAGTTGCAAATATATTTGACTGTCAAAGGTAAAAGTACACAAAGTGATGAAGAGCAGAAACAGTTTAGTTTCTGTATTGGCTGAAAACCTTGTATCTCCATTCTCGGGATTTTCATGTTTTCAGTTTAGATGAGGAAGGAAGGAAGGAAGGAAGGAAGGAAGGAAGGAAATATGGAAGAAAAAAGGAGAGAAGAAAAGCAGTAAAGTAAGAAATGAAAAGTGACAGAAGCAAAGAAAATAATGAAAGAAGGATAGAGAGATGTGGGGAAGTAAGGAAGGAAGACAAAGGTCTGGGTCTGAACTCTGTGGGTTTGATCCTGGTCCTTTCCGTTTCATTCAGGTTCGGTCTCGTCTGAGGTTTGGCCTCAGTATTGTCCAACGTGGTCTGAGTATTGACTGGTCTTTCTTTTCCCTCTGTCTTGACCTGTTCTCTCGCTTCCCTTAGTCTAAACTTGGTCTGCCACCCCCTGGATGTTACGCTTATCTTGAATAGATAAACGTCAAAGAAATAAATAGTTGTAGCATCAAAGTAAAGAAACTAAAGCAGGACTATGATAAACTGAAAGACCATAATAATCGAAGTGGGGTGGACAGAAAAACAAATCGATGGTACATCTAGCTGATTCGTGATGACGTTGGTTATTCTGTTCAGCAAGATTTCTCCTAAAGTCAGTTGAAACACAAAAACAGGAACTGAACTGGATCTACGGCCAGTTTTAGTTTTGTTGTGTAGTTCCTGTTTGCAGTTCTTGTTTTTTGTGAAGTGGAAAAGGGCTCTTAGACTGAACTCAGGCTTGTTCTTGTCTTCGGCTTGGCTGCTCGTTAGTATTGTTTTTTTCTTCAATGTGACCCGACCGCCTTACTCTTGACCCTACCTCAGTCTGGCTTTTGATTCAGCCTCAGCCCTCCCTTGGTAAAAGTGTTAGTTGGTCTTAAAGGAACATACCAGTGATCATGTAAGTTTGAGCCTAATATATGCAATCCACATACACATTATGCTACTGACAACCCCAAAATATACTACTAACTGATCCAACATAGAGCTGCGCAAGAGATGCATGCCTCCACCAGGAAATGTAGTCCCAGGAGAAGATGCTTTTACAGAGAAATTAAAATGACCATGCCTTCTTTGATTGTGTAAAAATGTTAGCAGATAAAACATTGAATTTTAAGGTGGCGTATCACCTGAACATTTGATTTTAAAAGATTAGAGGATTTGAAAAAATAACAGTAAAACTAAAATACAGTTTCATGTTTTGGAAGTTAGCATAACTTGAATGGGAGGTTTTAAGCTCAAACATGCATGATTGCCGGTATGGTCCTTTAATTTAGACCTGGTCTCACTCCTCCCTGTTTCTGGAGCAGAAAAGCTTTAATGTTCATGTTCAGGTTCCTGACTTGAGTATTTAGTAAAGCTGAGCAACTCTCAAACCTCCACATTACCTCCCATTATTCCATCACAGAGCCCAGCCTGTGCGTGTGTGTCTGTGTGTGTGTGTGCAGTCTGAAGGCCTAATGGAAGCTGCTGCTGTTTGCTGAATCAGCTCTTTCTCTAACCATTAGTGATGTGCTGCTGGCAGCCGTCGGCTCGCCAGCTTCAGGTAATCATGATGTCTCTCCGCCTGCCGGAGCTCAGCCGGAGCTCTGCCACAGCTCGAGGGCCTGGCCGCTGCCACTGCCACCGCCGCCCGCTCATTACTCTTCATCTAAACGGAAAGACACACGGCGAGCTAAAGACGCCCCAACCGCCACCCAGAGAGCCAACAAAATCTGCCTGAGTGAAACAAATTGCCTTTGGGTGATTTTTTCCGACCTCACACACCTGGCTGATGCTCCTCAGACTTTAATGATAATTGCTCCCTGCAGCGGCGGCGAGCTTTTTAGACACACTCAACATCATACCTGCCTCTGCAGCAGCATTTTGCCCTCATTTCCTCACCGTCAGCCCTTAATTGTGCATCTGCGGAAAAGAAGTACAGATATAGCTTTTGTTTTTTTCTGCAGCACTTTTGCTCCAGTCACAGATGAAACTTTTGACTTGTTTTAAGATGAGATAAAGTCGTTATTCGTTCATGTTGATGAGATAAGATGATATGGTAGTATGTTCGTTGTACTCATCCTATTCATAATCCTACTACCACTTCTACTTTTATCGTTCTATCATTCTAGTGAACAATACATTTATCCTCTTAGTGCCACATTTTCCCACAGAAAATACACTTTTCAAATTGTTAAATTGGCTGTTATGCATGAATCAGTGTGAATCAGTATGAATAAATGCAGGTCAATAGTTATGCAGTCACATGTACTTCAGTGGGTTCACACATTGTAGAAACCATAATTTTTGTCTTCAATTAAGTTTAATTGAAAGTTTAATAGAATATGGCCATATTCTATTAAATCAAATGAAAAAAAAAAATAATGTGTCATTTTCTTGATCATTGCTGTATTCTGTCTCATTTCTAAACCCTGAGACTCATTTCTAGAAAATTCCTGAAACAAGCTGATTGTACTGGAAACAGATTGAAATAATCTCACGCAGTCCGAATTTTTCACTTGTTTCAGGAAAATCTGACTTTTAGTACTCAGTAACACACAAAACAAAATAAATTTTTGAAAGACTATAGCTGCTTTTAGAAGAACACGACTGGACACTGTGACTTCCACACGAGCTGCTCGANTTTTTTTTTTTTTTTACAAAAATAATAAAGAGATGCATTTTAACTAGATACTGTAACTTGAAGATTTAGAAAAAGTTAGGACGCTGATAAGAGAAAGGACAGTTTCTAAACTGCAAAACATCCCAAAAATGGATGAACAAAAAGAAACCTCCTGAAAATACTTTCAGAATATTGTATTTTAACTTATCAGCTCCATTATCTGAGGACTTACAGAAGTTTGGGCTGAGAAAAGATGTAGCATCTTTCTGCAGTAAAGCTCTGCAAATGACATTTTGAAATGTCCGACAGCTTTTCCCCGCCAGGGTTTGCCAATAAATCACATGCTTATAGCATCTCATACATCTGGACTTCTTCATAATTATAATAAGAAACATTTGCATCATGTCGACCTCACATTTATGAGATACAGACGGCTGTTTATCAGCCTGAAAACATTAATGAGAGAACAGATGTAAGACAAGAGAAACATATTAATAAAACAATATCAGATGGTGGAAAGACAGATGAGTCACGCTGTGGTTTTTAACTTCACAGCCACAGTTTCTGACATTGTTGCTTGAATGGAAGGATTTTGTGGAACCATAAGTGTCATGCAGGACAGGATACGTAAACCGTCATTCCTGGGCACCATCTTTGTGATAAATCAGAGTTAGAGCTGAATGAGGTAAAATTTAGAGATTTAAAAAATGAATGCCAAAGCTCCAACAGACAAACATTCCTTAAAAATGCCTTAATATATCGTGTTTCATAATAAATACCCACAACCACCATCTTTCTCTATCTAACTCTTATATATTTATATTTTATATCTCAAAATTTTCTTAATTTGCAGGTTTAGGGGAGAGAACATTTACAAGTTGTTAAACTATTTGTTTTCTTAAGAAAATAAAACTTTTAATACTCAATAATAGACAAAATGACTTGATAATATGTCAGTGTTTGTTTACACTGTATATCCAGTACATAGACAGGTCCAGAACAGGATTAGCCTAGTGTAAATGAAAGGTTGGAAGCGGTGTGAAACTGCTAGCTTAGCTTCTCAATGCTAGGAGCTACAACAGCCCTATTTATCACGTCAGTTACTCCATTAATATTTCTACTATTTCAGCATGTTTCCAATGCGTACAACAGATGCTGCTGTAGAATCAAGAGAAATTCAACTTCACTGCAGAGAATTCTGGAATTCTCTACAGTGTACAAGTAGATTTGTACTGGAAAGTTTTTGAAATGATCTCGCTGCGTAAGCCACATTTGCACCCAGAGCAGGAAGTACACCAGGAACTACACAGGTCCTGGACTCGTTCCTGGTTCAGATTTCCACGGTGGTATAAAAAACAGCACAGGTTTTGTAGATTAGGAGGTCACACACAGCGCAACGCCTACGCTTGAGACGTCATTTTGGCAGGAGACAAGTAATGGCATCAACATGGAGTCCAGATGTCCAAGATGTCCACGATGTCCAGGTTGAAGTAGTCCGTGGTGTGTTTTTTTTTTTTTTTTTTTNTTTTTTTTTTTTTTTTTTGTATCTTTGTACCTTCATTCTGACTTTATGCTGTTTTAACTACATGTTATATTGTAAGGTGTCTATGTATTTGTATATTAAGTTTAACTTCATTCTGTTTTAATTCATTTCTTATGGTACTGTAAGGTGCCCTTGAGTATTTTGAAAGGTGCTAACAAATAAAAATTATTATTATTATTATTATTATTATTATTATTATTATTATTATTATTNAAGGTGCTAACAAATAAAAATTATTATTATTATTATTATTATTATTATTATTATTATTATTATTATTATTATTATTTTGCAGTCCAGTTTTATTAATTTGATTGTTTCTGTGACACCGTTTAACTATATGCGTTGTAGCTCAGCTGAGACTTGACCAATCAGTGCAGTCTGGTTCTAATAAGCTCCACCCCCTGTAGTTCCTGTGCCACTCAGGAACGTTAAAACTTTGATTATACTAGGATTAAGGCAATACATTGATTTTTTTAGACATCATGTAAACACCATAATTAGTGTGAAACAGGCATAAATCATGGTAGTCTCACTCTGAGTAACAGACCTACAGTACAGTATGCAATTGTAAATCCACTTATTCAGGTATGTAGATGTTATAATTGGATTAAGACTCTCTTTCGTGTGCATGTCCTCACCTGGCAGATTTAATTGGAGTACAGACAAATAATCAGAGTGTAGTGTGCATGTACGCGACGTGACTGAAAAAGTACAAAATTCGAGAAGAAGTAAAGTCTGAACTCAGAAAAACATGTAATTTGTCCACATTTTCTGAAAAAAACTTCCTAAATTCTGGAACGAGACCCTGTGGCAGAAAAGGTGCTTATAACAGACAAAAAGATGCGATACGAGGGGGGATGTTTTGTTCTAAATGGTTAAATCTCTTCTCCGTTCTCCCATTTTTTAGACATCTGCAATTTTTTTCCATTAAATTACCTGAAACCGATTTGTCCGACACAAATTCCACAGCATTAAGCACAAACGGCAGCTCTTTAACATTCCTGTGAACTTGACCTCGTCCGAATGATCCCGTACCCCCCGCCTGTCCTCACACCCCTCGTCTCCTTAGCCACTGATTGAAGAGTCCTTCAGAGGTGACGAGGAGAAAAAAAGCAAGTAGATTCTTTTTTACATTCACCTGCACAAATGATAGAAATGGACAAATTTTGCTTTTCATTCACTATTAACAAACTTCTTCATTTTATACCTTAAAAGTTCCTTAAACTACTCAGATTTAGATGTTCGGGAAGTAAAACATGAAAAAACAAGAATAAACTTTGACTTGAATTTATTTTTTCAAGCCTAAGTTTTCTTTATTTTTTTTTTCACTTTGTCTTCCATACTCGCACTGTAAACACCAAATACCTTTTTTAATTTTTTTTTCAAGCTCTAGTTGTTTTTTTTGTTTTTTTTTTTACAGGTGTGTCACAAATGTCCTTTTTTTGTCATAAACCTAAGTTTATCATCTCCCCCAGTAAAGGATGAGAAAGGAGGTTCACTAGTGTGAGTTAACTGGTAATGCAGCGTGAAACACCAGTATTGTTTCCATGGTTACCTACAGATTAATCTGCGTGGGCATTGATTTAATACAGAGGTTAAACTGTGTTTAATGTGTCCTGATATGTGATTTTGAAGGGAAACTGGCCTATCAGAAACCAACATTTTCTGTGTCGAGTTTAAACCAGTGAAAGCCTTTTGTGGAATTACACACACACACACACACACACACACACACACACACACACACACACACTCTGCCCATTTCCCAACCGCCATCAGTCTCAATCACTTGATCAGCTTCTGATATGAGATCACACACCTCGACAAGGTTTCTTCCTTTGAGCTTCCTTCAAGGGCCTGCAGCCTGTTTATAGAGTTGAGAGGTGCTGAGGGGGAGGTGGAGGGGGGGGGATGCACAGAGTGAGGAGAAGAGGCAGAAAGAGAGGAAAGTGGAAAAGAGAGAGAGAGAGAAAACTGCCTCTTGTCTTTTCCAGTTTAGGGAGTCCAGATGGGAAGTCATTTTTTATTCGTCTTGAGGCGGCACTTCACATCTGTTGGCCCAGATGCCTAATGAATACGGAAGCAGGGCCGTGCTGTCGCCTCATTAATACTGCACTCGCATAGGGAGCCCAGCCGGCCCGACTGCACCATACTGCCGCCGCCCACCGCCACCCTGCTGCCGCGCTGGAGCAGAACCCGCTGCCGCTGAGCGTCCTCTGGGCCTGGTGCTGGCAGCTGGCGCCTCGCAGGAACAAAGCTGCCGCACTTTGTCGGGCCTAATGCCTCTCTGTGTTGTCACTTAAGGTCTTTATTGGTATTAATTGATACGATTGGTGCAACTTTGGCTCCCCGTTTCCCAAAACANCCCCTCCTTCTCCTTACCGCCTCACCCTATCTCATGGAGGCTTCAAACAGGTGGATGGACAATTCAGGTTCAACTCGGCGGCCACGCCTAACCGCCGCCATCATTAAAAACAGAACACTGAATTACAGACGTGATGGCTGATTCTCTTGACTTCTATGAAAGATGATGGCCAGAATAAATCTTCAACTTTAAATGGCTAAAAAATACTGCAAATAAACTTAACCAGGTCCAGTTCTGACCCAGATTAAAAGTACTAAAGAAGAAGAAGAAGAAGATAGAACTAGTATTTATTTTTTAATATGGACACAGCAGAAATAATTTGAACTCACTGTCAGCTTTCTTTAAAATTTTCTTCCGTCACAAATCTTTTGACATTTTCTGCAGATCGTCTTTGTGAAGCTGCTTCATTTGTGACTCATCACATGGAGACCAGAGGCCGTTTGATTCATATTAAAAGCTTTTTCATTCTCTCCACTTTTCTCAGAGGAAACCAGCCAAGGTGCTGCACTGACGATGGAGAGACACTGGAAACAGACACACACCCCACATGACTCTCTCTCTCTCTCTCTCTCTCTCTCTCTTTCTCTCTCTCTCTCTCTCTCGCTCTCTCTCTCTTATCAGTCATTTTGAAAACCTGAAAGATGTTTCTAGGTTTTTCTTTCTTTCTTTCTTTCTTTCTTTCTTTCTTTCTGTCACACATCACACCTACCTGGCTTTGCTCTGGTTTAGTCTCTTTTCCTGATTTAGTCTGTTTAGTCTCTTTACATGGTTTAGCATTGGTTTAGTCTGGCTCAGTCTCTTTACCTGATTTAAGCTGGTTTAGTCTCTTTACCCGGTTTAGCTCTGGTTTATTCTGGTTTAGTCTTTTTTTTTTACATGGTTTAGTATTTTTTTTACCTGGTTTAACTCTGGTTTAGTCTGGTTTTGTGTCTACATGGTTTAGCTCTGGTTTAGTCTGGTTTAGTCTTTTTACCTGGTTCAGCTCTGGTGTAGTCTAGTTTGGTATGATGCCTTTGTGCAGGCTAAACACAACAATCATCCTTTGTTTGGACAAACCTCCTGGACCCATTTGAGGAAATGGTTTTGGGCTGGTCACAAACGAAATCCGGATTTGTTTATTTGAAATGTGAACACGAGTTCTGGACAAACTACAAATATTGATCTATTGATCTACTGATTGATGGAGAAGCAGTGTGTGAGATGAATATTAAGTAAACTCCACATTTGATTAGCATTACAAATCAAACAGCTGCGAAAAGCAGGCAACATATCAAGCTTAGCTAACACATGTTCAGATAAACATGTTAAAGTTTAGCATGTGGTTGTATATATGTTCCATTATCCTGTTCAGCATCTGAAGCACAACTTCTCCACATGATGTGAAGCAGCATGTAGTTTTCCACACGTTGTCTTACTGTGTTTGCTGTATGGACCAAATGCTGACAAGGGTTAGAAAAATGTATTAAAACTCCATCTTTGCTCCATGTTATCAGCACACATGAACTTCTTCTTTTCATTCTATCGCTCCCAACCTGAGTCATTTCTGACCAATGAGAAGAGTTGCTGTTGATACCAAACTGAACACAGAGAGTAAAGCAGCAACTCATTTACACTATGAAAACCCTTAAAGGATCATACCAGTGATTGTGCACGTTTAATACATGTATAATAACATATAAAATATGTCTACACGTTATGTTACTGACAACCATTTCCCAAAATATACCACTTCAGTGGTAAATATTAGAAATTGTTTTTCCTTTCTTCCAGACCATTGGTTTCAGTTCATCCCAGTATGCTATTAAAATCAGGTCATTCCTATGTTCCCAGGCAGGGTCCCATGTTCCCCAGTTCTGTATAGCACAATAAAGCACATGGGTTAAGGTTAAGGCTAACACACACTTAATGTGTTTTAACAGAATATTGAACAGGGGAACATAGGACCCTGGGAACATAGATACACTCTCATTAAAATCAACTTGTGGAGACTTGAAACATGCTTGAAATATGTAATCCATCACAGCGAACATGATGTCTCTTTTTTTTTTTTGTTTTTGGCAAAGTAACTTTATTTAACTGATCCAACATGGAAGACAGTATATGTCTCCACCAGGAAATATAGTCCCAGGAGAAAATGGCTTTTACTGAGAAATTAAAATAACCATGCCTTCTACAATTGTGCAAGTGTTAGAAGGTGAAACATTAAATTTTAAGGTAGTGCATCACCTGAACATTTGATTTTGAAAGATTAGGGGATTAAAAAAAAATAAGGAAAACTAAAATACGTTTTATGTTTTGGAAATTGGTTGTCAGTAATAATGTAACATGTATGCAGGTTGTATATATTGGGCTCAAACATGCACGATTGCTAGTATGGTCCTTTAAACTGCCCAGTATCAAGTCATTATCAGCATTCTCAAGCATTTAAATTAATTCAGCTAAGTCAGAGTTAACTTACATCATCAGGGCACAATTAATGGTAATTTATGATATGCTTAGCAAACAAACACTGTCATCAAACAAACATAGGAGAAATGCCAGAATTTAAAAAAAAAAAAAAAAAAAAAATGTCATCCATCCACCAATCAGATCAGAGAGTGTGAGAGAGAAACAATCATGATGGAAAAGTTACTATTTTAAAATTTTTAAGGTTCGGTTAAAAATAAATAAATAAATAAATAAATAAAAACACACCAGAAAATCAATTCAGCTTAATTAATAACTTTTTAAATTAACACCAGTGCTGAACGTATGATGTCCTGCTTTAAATAAAGTTTTATTTCATATTAAAATGTGTGTGGAGTGAGAGACTGAGAGTGAAAAATCCCCTGAATTCACTGTGTAGTAACTTACGCACGTAATTTACGGCACATTTATTAATGTAATCTCATCATTACGTACAATAATACATGTAAATTGGATGGAATGAAGTGTGAAGAAGATCATTTTCACTGTGGAGTCGTGTGGCAAAACATATAATGAATAAAAAATAAACGTTCTCATAGAGCTCAGCGGTTATCAGCAAAAGTTAGTTCAGCTGAATTCAGTCAAGAAGAAAAATGAGTGTTGATGAAGAAAAGCAAACACGTTCAAACAGCAGACCACAAAAAAACAAAAAAACAAAAACGCAGGTCTTCACACAAAACTACGTATGAGTACAGTTTTTTTTTTTTTAGTTTTTAAAAAATCCCATCCTTTACTTTGACAATAAAAAATTCAAGCTAAAGTCACAAGATTAAAGTTTTTATCTTGATGATGAAGAATCAGCATTTTATGTAATTGTCAACTGATCAGAACTTTTTCAAATTTGTATTTTTCTAATGTAGGTATTTTTTGAATCAAAAAGAGAAGGGGTGATTGATAAATTCTGAGCCTGATACATATGGCGTAAGCAGGTCTGTCATATTTTAATTGAATTCATATAATTCCTGAAGTTTTTTTTTGTTTTTTGTTTTTTTTCCCTGTAGGTGTAATTCTAATTTACAAGTTCCAGAAGCACCCGAGGTTCTGTGTGACAAGACAAATAAACTAGACGAATGTGCAGTGACTTGCTGGCTTCTATTACTGCAATAATTGTGGCTTTAAACTAGTTCAGCAGCCACCATGCTCACCTGATATGACAATGAAGACTTTTACCTCATCCCAAACATGAAAAAGACTTTAGCTGGAAGCCATTTGGCTCCAGATGATGATGATGATGATGATGATGTCATATTATCATTACCATTTTCTTTTTATTTATTTGTGTATTTATTTATAAAGTCTCTGCAGCATCATTGGCAGCTTTCTATGGTGGGCTCATGACTTATCAATCAACCACCATGTCTACGTTCGGGACAGCAAAGTGAAGAATCTTTTAAATGTTCCTGGTGTGTCAGCGGGCAGATATTCATCACAAACAGCAGATTACCTCCGTCTGAAAGACACGCTCAGATGATTTACAGCATCCTGACGTGACGGTGACATAATGCGGATAAAAAGTATCCTGAGTGAAGCTCAGCACGCTGATGAACCCAAATATGAATTATACACACCTGGAAAAAAAACGGTTTCAAGTGCAAGTGATGAATTAGTAGCAAATTATAGTCCCACTAGAGGCAGATATGAATTTTTATCACAATCACTCATCAGACGAATATTAGAAAGTCACATTGAGTTTAATGTGTCTTTAAATATACAGTCGACCCTGAAAATATTCAGAGCTCCTTTGTTTTTGCCCTTAAGGATGACAACGTCTGTCTGTGTGTCTCTCCGTCTGGCATTTAGCTAACAGACAGATTTTCCAGCAACTCAAAGTCAGGTTTCCATTAAATGTGCCCATTATTTTCATTTAGGTTTTGTTATTATGTGGATTATATATTTTGGTTTATATTAATTAAATCTGGATTTTTTTTCATTGTTCATGTTAAACATTAAAAAACGGGTGAAATTTGGATTAAAAGATCAATAATAATAAAAACCAGGTGGAAAATATCCTCACACACACTGCAGTGGAGGTTTTTAGCCCCTCCCCTTCCTGAATAAACACACCTGCAGCAGGAAATGACATCATCCTGCAGACCTTGTTGTCTGTGCGTTATGCTGCGTTTGACAGAAACTTGTAACCCAGAATTTCTGACCTCCAACTGGGAGAAGACAAAGGAAAAGTCCACTCAACTCAGAATTCCTACTCAGAAAGTTTGGCAAGTTGTGTTCCTAAATCTTGAATTCAGTATTGATGTCGTTTCTGTAAACAGTAATTTCTCTTTTATAAATGAATGTTTAAATCAGTCAGTATACAGACACAGTAACAGGTTAAAGGACCATTCTGTCCATTTTGCATGTTTGAGCCTAATATATTCAATTTTCATACACATTATGTTACTGACAATCATTTTCCAAAGCATACTACTGGAACGGTGAATTAAAAATGTTTTTCCTACCTTCCAGACCTCCATTGGCTTCAGTTCATTCTGGTACGCTATTAAAATCAACTTGTTGATACTTGAAAGGTTCTTGGGATAGGTAATCCATCATCATGAACAACAAGTGTATTCATTTTTTTTTCTAAGTTTTGTAATTTTAGCATTTAAGTGCAATAAAAAGCACAGAGTGAATGTTACGTTTCCACCAGGGAATATAGTCCCAAAAGAAGACCTGTGTTTATCGAAAAATTTAAACGATAGTGACTTATAAGGTTGCGTAACTATTAGCAGGAGAAACATGGATTGTTAAGGTGGGTGTATTGTTTGAATATTTGAGTTTGAAAGGTTAAGAGATTTTGCACAATATCAGGAAATCTGAAATACGATTTTTATCCTTTGGGAAATGATTGTCAGTAATGTAATGTATAAAAATTGAATATATTAGGCTCAAATATACAAAAGGTGTGGTATGGTATGGTCCTTTAAACATGTAACATGGGTGATATAGAAGCTGTTTTGAAAATATAAATAGCCCATAAATGCTAATAGCTTCTTTTGGTTCTCTTCAGCAAACAAAACAAATATTTTCATGAAGGTGTTCATGTTGTCTCCCACTTTGTTTAACGTGTCAGCGTTGTAAATGATGTAATTTCGAGTTATGTCTTCCCAGTTCCCAGGTGCAATGAATGCAGCATTAGTCAGTTCTAAAGAAAACGTCAGGGAGAACTTAGTTTATCAGGATTTGAAGTTGATGTAGCTGCTTTGTTGTTGCTGCTGGTTTATTTTGCTTTTATTTTTTTTATTTTTTATTTTTTTATTTATTTTTATTTTGTTTTAGATTCTGTTTCACCAGTGGGGAGATTGGGAGTGATTCAGCTCTCTCTCTCTCTCTCTCTCTCTCTGTAGAGAGAGAGAGAGAGAGAGAGAGAGAGAGAGAGAGAGAGAGAGCGAGCATATTAAGGCCAGGATTACACTTGACGTTAGCTACATGTACACATGATGGCTGCTATGCGTATCCTGCATTTATTCTAAGGATTTATTGTGCATATTCTCACAAAATAACACACATTTACATGATGCAACACCTACACAGTCACGTGGAAGTAATATCAACTTTTATCACATGATATCAGGAGTACAGTGACAGTAAAAACCATAAAAATAGCTGAAAATTGAGAGCATATCTATGTTCCTAGGGTCCTATGTTCCCCAGTTAACACACATTAAGTTGTATTAAATAATCCTAACCCATTATGTGCTGTATTGTGCTATATAGAGCTGGAGAACCAGGACCCTGGGAGCAAAGGAATGACCCCTGAAGGTTTGGAGGAGAAGCTGATCAGCAAGTCAAAAACTTTGCCCAGATGTCGTTTCTGTTGTCTTTTAACATAACCTGATCTTTTCAATTGTCGCCCTCTTTGTTTACTGTTAAGTCAAATCAGAAGTAGTTTTTAAGTCCTGGTGTCAGCTAAGGAGGATTTATGTTTCTACTCACAATGCCTCCTAGCAGATATGGTTCTTAATCCTCCAGATTTCATAAAGTTCATGTGTGAGTAGCACGGCTTGCACAGCAACCGTGTATGTGAGCGCGTGTACAAAGTGTCTTATTGGATGGTTGAACTGAAAGCTTCCATTGATTTTTGCAAGTAACAGTGTATTTAATGAACCGTGACTATATGCATATTTAATGATATATAGTCAGTTCTTACAAAAAAAAAAAAAAAAAAAAAATCATTGAATTTTATTTATTTATTTATTTATAAGGGACAATGCACATTAATTAACACTGCAATAAAATATTGCCAGTGTAAATGTGCCAGGGTTTGTTAAACAGCTACCGGTAATGTGCAACCTTAGTCCCAATTATGGGACTACAGGCGCAAATTATGGGACCAATTATGAGATGGATCTGATGTTTACACTCCTCAGAATATGCAAACTTATGATTCGAAGTGCACCGAAACAAAAAGATAATCCAGCAGAGATGTGTTCATTGTAGGAATCAGCACAGCAAATCTCTAAATGGTACATCATATCCTGCTGCGTTTGCCGCCGCTGCTGCCCGTAGACCATCAGCCAATCAGCAGACATCATCAGCTTCCTGACTCATCCGTTTTCTCTCTCTTACTTTTGACATTTTTTTTCCATTATCCTGCGCCAAGATACATACTCATAGTCGGAGCTCAAGTTTTCAAATCCTCTGATGGCTCTGTGGGGGGATGTAACACACACACTCACGCACACGCATGCACGCACACACCAGCAAGGAGATGATGGTTTTGTCATCTGTGTGAATCCAGGTAAGGCAGCAAATGTCCACAGAGGCCATAACTCATTCAGACTCCTCACTTTGCTTAGTTACACTGAACACACACACACACACACACACACCTGGAATATGGCACATAAAAACAGTTTGGCTGGATCTGCAGAAAAGAACAGCGATACATGTTCTTTCCCCTCCTGATTTATGATCCTGCAAGTCAAAGACAGTGTAACCGCCATGGAGCTCAGACAGGAAACAGCTGAAACAAATGCTGGAGGAGGATGTTGCCTTTCAGCGAAACTCTTCACAAGATGCAGCAGGATGGGGTCAAAGGTCAAAGAAAACAATGACATTAGAGGGTTTTCCCAAATTAAAAGAATATAGTCACACCTATAAAATGGGTTTAATTGATACATTTAATGTTGTTTCATTAGATAATAGAAATTATATTTGTAATCTTTGCCAAAATTAGTAGATTTAGAGCACAGAAACAAATGTTAGGAATATAAAGAATAATATTTCATGATATTGGTAGACTATCTCTCTCTCTCCTCTGGCAGTTACTTTGTTTAGGTTGTCTTTCTTTCCTTTAGATATTCTGTCACTTGAGTTAATTAATATTTTATAGTTTTTAGTTATATAAAATAAATATTTAAATCTTGTAACCCATGTGTGACCTCCCTCCTTGTCAGAACCTTGAGCCGGTTCATGGCTGATGGGGGCTTGTCCAGGATTGTTCCAGATTATTTGTGGCTTTTACATCATGACAAATGGGTTTATTTTGTGATTTGTGGGGAGTGTCACCATGAGTTTTAGGCCAGACAGAGGAGCATTTTAGTCCCTTTTGTCCTGTTTCTGTTAGTGCTACATGAACTGTGTTTTTCTTGTGTAAATTGGTTAACTGGGTTTTCTCTCCCAGCAGGCTTTGGCAGCAGATTCTAATAAAGAGTTTGTTGCCCGAGGAACTCTTTGGCTGGATTTACACTACAAGTTTTGTTGCTCCATTCTGATCTTTTAACGATATCTGTTTTTTTTTTTTTTTTTTTTTTGTTCAGTGTATTTACATTTTCTTTTTTAAGTGGCCCATATCTGATACCTGTGTTTACATGGCTTTGACCTGAAGCACACCAGATGCAGCTGTGCATTAACATTTCTGAGATGGCAGCAAAAATTAAATGCTTCAATGGATGAAGATGAGAGAACTATTAGTTATGGTAATCAACTGTCAAAATAAATATCATGTTTACCAAGAGCACGATGTTACCATTCCAATGTGAGTCAGGAAGAGAAGTCTTGTTAAAGCAGTAAAGCTTTAAAATACTGTAGCCACCACAACCAGTATGTGGATTATTTTCAGAAAATCAGAGGAATACTATGACAATACCCAGAAAAACAGGTAATTTGCTGAACAAATGAATTGATGTAACAACATCAGGGCTTATATACGGGTTACTTTAAAACTATAAATTTGCAGGTCAAAATCAGGGGGTTGGCTTACATATGAGATCGGCTTGAGTGTATACAGTATATGATCAGTGGGTTAAAACTTTCAAATGTAGAGAGAAACATTCAATCTGTTGTTTGAGCGTTTACCTCCAAGACTCTATCAGGATACTTATTTTAGTTGGGCGATCACGGAGGAGAAGCAGGTGGAGTTGGAGTTTTGCTGCTGTAACAGGAGCCTGTTATTNGTTGGGCGATCACGGAGGAGAAGCAGGTGGAGTTGGAGTTTTGCTGCTGTAACAGGAGCCTGTTATTACACACTAACAGGTCTGTTTGACATAAACATACATCAGTGTGTCTGTACATATGTGTATATGTATGTGTATATAGTATGTCCTCCATTTCTATTTACAGAGAGCGGTCATCATATTGATAGCTTACATCATTCATATGCGGAGAAAGTAGAACATTACGTAGGAGTCGGAATGGCGAGGGAATTCCGATCTGTCTATTCAGGTTTTATGTCACACTGGCGAATATCTGATACAAACAGTATCTGACTTATTTCCACATATGCAAGTGGTCCAAAACAGATCTGAAAATACCGAATTCCATGTGCCTTTTTTACGATCTACATCTTCAGGAAGTGTATCTGATATGTGTCACATGTGAGCAAAAGATCAGAATCAGGTCGCATGTATGTGGTTGTGTAAATGCAGCCTTGGTGTGGCGGTCAAAGCGAGTAGAGCTTTGACTCGGGATCACGTCTGTGGCTTTGGGGGATGGCTGCATTGCAGGTGCTTTCCAGACCTGCTGGTTTCTACTGAGTAAAAACCCCTCGCCAGTAACCGCACAAAGGCCAGGGTTGAGTCTGGTTAGATAGTTTGTATGAGTTAGCTGAGGGTGGGATGCCATCTTTTTGGGCCAGCTTTTGTAAAAACTAAAGGTAAGGACTGCCAGAAGGGAGACAGAGAGAGAGATGGTCTGACACCAGCTTTCTAGCCGATCAGTCAGTCAGAACAGGTTCTGCTATTTTCCCTTATATAATAAGTTTTATTGGGAATTTTTCCTTGTCTTTTTAGAGAGTTTGGGCTGGGTTAGTAACCATTAATGTGTGGGCCTGTAAAGTGAATTATGATTTAAAACAATGTTATCATATTTTTCAGAGGTTTTTTCTCCAGTATTAATTGTAATTAACAGTACATCCTACAAGTTACTGTACATTGTTAGATTTCTAGAATCATTTTATTCCAGTAGTTTTTCTAAAATAAAATTTCAGTAAAGAAATTGCTAGCATCAATTTTTTTGTCTATATTTCTGGACAAGATTGCCAATGTTCCAGCCTTGTTAAAGGACCATACCATCCAGTTTGTTTGAGCCTAATATATTCAGTTTTCATACCCATAAGGTTACTGACAATCATTTCCCAAAGGATAAAACCATATTTCAGCTTTCCTGATATTTTGCAAAATCTCTTAATCTTTCAAAATTAAATATTCAAAAGTTGATGTTTCTCCTGCTAACAGTTATGCAGCCTTATGAAGTCATGGTCATTTAAATTTTTAGATAAACACAGGTCTTCTTTTGGGACTATATTCCCCGTTGGAGACATACATTCACTCCATGCTTTTTATTGCATTTAAATGCTAAAATTGAGGAAATTCAAAAAATAAACAAACAAACCTGAATACACGTCTTGTTGGTGATGATGGATTACCTATCCCAAGAACATGTCAAGTATCAACAAGTTGATTTTAATAGCAGAATGAACTGAAACCAATGGAGGTCTGGAAGGTAGGAAAAACATTTTTAATTCACCGTTCCAGTAGTATGCTTTGGGAAATGATTGTCAGTAACGTTACATGTATGAAAATTGAATATATTAGGCTCAAACATGCAAAATGGATGGTATGGTCCTTTAAAACTTAAATAGTTTTACAAATAAAGACAGTTCGATAAAAAGTAAAATTGTAAAAATGGCTTTACACTCCAAACTAACATTTCCTTAAACACACCCATTTTCCATTGGCGTTTTTATTTAACAGCCTGTGTGCTGCCACTGGTTCAGTATCCTCGGAGTGGCAGACTGGGATCCAGACCTTCCTGCCTGACAGAATCCACCATCATTGCTGCAATAATCACGGTAGCAGGGAACGTCAAGGCGACATCACCTCATTATGTGACTGTCAAACCATCAGAAGGCTGCTGAGAGGAGGCCAGATTCACTGTGTGAACAACAGCGCCACAGTGTGTTGACTGTGAAAATACAAAGTCTGTAGCTTGAATTTTCAGAATGACTCAATGTGTCATTGATAGGCTCTGACTGAGTAAGTGGGAAAAGTATTCAGTTCCTTTTAGCAGTAGAACACTATAGTATAAATGTACTCCTTAGTAAATTCTGGCCTGTTAGTGGCTGTGGCATTATTTATTCCTGCCTCTAGATGGTGCTTCAGACAATAAATATAAACATGACTTGCTGCCTTGGTCTCAATCAGATACGTAAATAGCACCACCCTGTTAAAACTGTAGTAAAACCTGTAGAGCAGCCATCCTCAAAATAAGGAATCTGAACAACTGCCTCTGGACTCGAGCAAATTATACTTTTCACATGTATTATTTGCATTATCTACGAGACATCGCTGCAATGCAACAAGTCTAAATTCTTCACTTTCTGTTCTGCGGAGAAAGCGAAACTATTGGCTGTGACACCCCCCCCCCCANCCCCCCCCCCACGCTCATCACCTTAAATTCTCTGTAAAACTAGGATCCCAGTCCGGCCCTGGCTAGGCAGACTTTAACAAACAACCTTTGTCTTATTGAAAACTTTCTTTGTGGACCTTTAACATTTGTATTTGAGTACCCCTGCTATAGAGGTCCATTTAAAGGACCATACCGGTGATTTTGCATGTTTGAGCGCAATACATACTACCCGCATACACATTACATTACTGACAATTTCCAAAACATAAAGTCGTATTTTAGTTCTCCCGTTATTTTGCCAAATCCCCTAATCTTTCAAAATCAAATGTTTAGGTGATACACCCAATTAAAATGCAGTGTTTTGCCTGCTAACAATGTTGCATGATTGTAGATGTCATGGCCATTTCAATTTCACAGAAAAAGCCATCTTCACCTGGGACTATATTTCTTGGCGGATACATAGTTGTCTTCCGTGCAGCTCCATGTTGGATCAGTTAAATAAAGTTACTTTGACAAAAAAACTTAATAGACGTCATATTTCTGGTGATGGATTATGTATCTCAAGCACGTTTCAAGTCTCCACAAGCTGATTTTAATAGTTTAATTTAATAGTTATGAAATTATTTAATATTAAAAATGATTATTAATAAAAATTATTAAAATAAATTACATTAAATTATTAAATTAAAAAAATTATTTAAATAATTATTATGTAATATTAAAAATGACTAGAATGAACTGAAACCAATGGTCTGGAAGGTAGGAAAAAATATGTAAAATTTACTCCTCCAGTGGTATATTTTAGGAAATGTATCAGTAATGTAACGTGTATGTGAGCTGTTTTTATTGTGCTCAAACATGCCAACTCGCCGGTGTTGTCCTTTAAAGCTCTGCAGGAGCTTGTTTTGGACGTCTCTGCTGTATTAACATTCTGGAGGAACGTGGGGTGATTTGAGGGATTGAAGGGCAGCGCGGGTGCCAGCTGCTCTGCGGCGCCGTTAGCTGGATATCAGCGTGCTGGAGGAAAAGGTCACCTTAGCTAAAGACGGACCTGCAGCTCCTGGACAGGTGGCTCTGCCTGCTGGGCCAGCTGTTTTTTTGTCCTCTTTAGCTTCCCATAGATGTAGGCTATCTTGACATGAGGCGACCTCAGCAGGAGGTGGCGTGTCTGATCTCTATATACGAACACATGTTCCACAGCCACCGAGAAATGTCCTTTTTTCCCTCTCATTCAACTTTTCTGAAAAATGTTTCTGCAGTTTTTTGAATCAAAGACTTCGTTGGGAGAGGACACAGAGTTTTGGACTACAAGGAGATTCAGTGTGTGTCAGCTTCACATCTGTACACTGCAAAAGATGTACCTTTCATTGATTTATTTGTACTTTTTATTGAATCCGAAAACTCGTTTGTAAAACAAGTGGAAAAAAATCTGACAGGGCAGTAAGATCATTTCAACTTTGCCAATACAAATCACTTGTTTCAGGAGTTCTGCAGAATCATCGTTTTTCTTGATTTGAATACAAAGTTCTGTCTTGTTCTGTTTTCTAGTAAGACACCCACAACAGGTTGACATTAAAAAAAAAAAAAAAAANTTAAAAAAAAAAAAAAAAATGACATGACATAAGATGATGATTTTTGCAGTTTTAAAGTGTTTTTAGACCTTTAATGAGATCTTTTGTTGCCACTGTGTTATACTGTAAATAACCATTAGTAATACTAAGATAAAAAGATGTAATAATATCCAACATCCATGTTTTAAGACAAGTCTCTCTATTTCCATATGAGATTGGCTCCACCCGTTAGCTTCCCTGCCATTGCCATTGGCATGTGTTTCATTAATAAATGATGGTTGCGGTGCATATAGAATAAATAAGTAATCCTGACATGTATGACAAATGAATAATGGAGAAACTGTTTTTCTTAAGT
Source organism: Lucifuga dentata (assembly GCA_014773175.1). Classification (NCBI taxonomy): domain Eukaryota; kingdom Metazoa; phylum Chordata; class Actinopteri; order Ophidiiformes; family Bythitidae; genus Lucifuga; species Lucifuga dentata. The sequence continues at coordinate 80,699 of VXCM01002759.1, forward strand.
TTCCTTTATCTCCTTTCAGGAGATAAAGACCTGAAGGCATTTCAGATTAAACTCCATGTTCTTCTCACTTCCTCTCTCTGCTTTTCCTGTGACATTAAATTACACTCACAATGTCTTTTTTATTATCTGTCTGCAGGCTATCAGGGGTTTATTCACAGAATCACTTTAAACCAAAGAGGAAATAAAAAGACATGATAATACTGTGATTTACAAGCTGAAAATTAGTCCAAAATTAGAGAGTAACTCATTCAATCAATTAATCAATCAATCAGGCTTGATTTACATCCACCTTTCTGGCTCGAGCTTGTGATGGTGTCTCTGAAGTCTTGGTTGTGTTTAATTCAGTGGAATTCTTATTCTTATTCTTATTCTTATTATTTTAAAGAATAAAGTAAATTGGTCAGGAACTGCAGACATATCCATCTCTTTCAATTAATTTTTTTTGTCACTTCTAAGTCATAAAACCTTTATTTTCTTAAAGGAAGAAAGAAATATGCCACTTGAAATAATTTCACCACATTAAAAAATATTATATTTTCCATTTTAAGAAAATGTGTTTTTTTTTTTTTTNTTTTTTTTTTTTTTGTTTTTTTTTTAGGACTCAAAAATAGATGAAAAATATTGTAATAATGTTCTAAAAGTTTCAGCAAAGTGAAAATTGTTCACTGGATTCATAAACAGGTTCGGAGTGGTGAAGAATATGATTTTATAATGGGCAAAATCACATTTATGTTGTAATAAGATCAGTTATATTAGAGGTTTTGCTCTCCTGTGGATCCAGTTGATGGGTGTTGAAGTACAGATAGTGACTGAGTGAATCTGATGCCTTCCAGTAGCCATTTTGGGTGAAAAGATGCAGCGTGTTTGTGAATCCACATGTTAAACTGCTTCTGCTGCAGCTGTTTTTGTGATGGCAGCATCTGTCCACTAGAGGGCAGGAAACAAGGAGCTCAACTCAAATACACACACATACACACACACACACACGCACGCACGCACGCACACACACACACACACACACACACAGAAAAGGGTAGTAAAGATGACAGACAACATTAATCAAGGCAAAACATATTCAATCAGTTTTAATTTATTAACTGACAAAATACTGAAATCCTTCACTTAAAAGCCCAGTAAGTGTTTTGTCATACAGCAAAAATATCAAATTACATTATTTTGTCCATTATTGAGTCCTAAACTTCTTATTTTCCTCAAAAAAAAAAAAAAAAAAAAAAAATCTCCCATTTCAGTGAGCTTATTTCAGCCATATTGACTATAATTTCTAGAAATTTCCTGAAACAAATTGATTTGTGTCTGAAACAGGTTGGAATAATCTTAGCACGCTGGCAGAGTTTAGCACTATTTAAGAATATCAGAAAACCTGATAATGGAAAAATTAGGCAGGACTGGATGATTGTGTTTTTAGTGTGAGAGCTGAGCACACATCAGCCTCGTTCTTACATGACTTCCTGCTAAACGGTGGCCTGCGGGAGACTTCCTGACACGTTGATATAGAGTTCATGCTCGGGAGTGATATTCATCACACCACTGCGATTAGCCCTAATGTGTCGGGGTTAATTGGAGTAATCAAGAAGGGTTAATTAGTCGGAGTGTGTGTGTATCAGCGGACCAGAGTGTTATCAAAGCAGAGCCGCCGGCGTGGAGCTGTGACACCAGCACTCACCTCTTTAACACGTCGGTCGCAGGCGCTAACACAGGGTTAATATTCACTGTGACAGCCAATTCAGCGGGAGAGAGAGAGAGAGAGAGAGAGAGAGAGAGAGAGAGAGAGAGAGAGAGAGAGGATGAGAGGAAAAGACAATATGATCCAGTTTTCCTCATTCCTATTTTCATTTAGTGGCTTTAATGTGCAAAAACACATTGGTTCATTTCTATTCTGCCTTGCTGCTGCACTGCATGCACACTGAGTGAAAACAAGAAATGTTAGTGATTATCATCCTCACCAAAATCTAGCTCTGTTCTTATTGGCTGGTGATACACCCACCATAAAATTCAACATTTTGCCTGCTGACACTTTTGCACGAGTATAGAAGACACAGTCATTTTAATTTTTGGGGGGGAAAAGTGTCTTATATTGGGACTATATTCCCTGGCGGAGACATCCATCATCTCCCATGCAGCTCCATGTTTGGACGGGTTAAATAAAGTTACTTTGACAAAAAAATCTTGATAGAAATAGTGTTCGCTGTGATGGATTACAGATCTGAAGAACGTTTCAAGTCACTACAAGTTGATTTTTTTTATAGCGTGCTGGAATGAACTGAAACCAATGGCAGTCTGGAAGGTCAGGAAAATTCTAAAACTTATCGCTCCAGTGTTATGTTTTAGGAAATAATTCTCAGTAACATGTATGCAGGCTATATATCTTGGGCTCAAACATGTTAAATTGACAGTATTGTCCTTTAATATCATTTTGCAGGTTCATTAAACAGCCATATGATGGTGATAGCTTTGCCTTTTGATCTTATTCTGTGGCCTAACATCAAATTTCATGACTCTGACATAATTTTTGAGACATGCTGATAATAAACACCAAATATTGCATATCCCTGCTGGAGTAAATGATGTTGTTCTCTAGTTCTCCCTGTAGGAAAATCACCTTGTACAGGGAGGTCAGAGGTCAGATGTAAACTGTAGAAACTGGAGCAGGTGTAAGCAGAACTTCCTCTCACACATTCCATCAAACAGGGAAGTTCAGAAAGTGTAAATCCTGATTTCATCCTCAGTTATCAGAGTTTTCCATTTGAATTCCAGTCAGCCTGTGAGGTGAGCAGACACTCAGAGACTCTGCGGAGGATTTCTGCCTCTGTGCTCGGAATATCAACTCCTCTTTGGGGCGCCTGCATGGGAATTGTTCCGACTGACCCCAAACTCTGGCAACATGGAGGGGGAAATCCTGACATAAACCTCGCACGTTCATTAGCGGCGACTTGATCTGTCATTAAAAAAAACTAAACATTAAACACGGATTAGCTTCCAGCTCCAGCGAGTCTCCTTCCCACATCCAGCCGCTGAGCCTCCTCCATCCCGCTTAACGCTCTCTTATATAACTGCAATTAGTGGAGTGCAGCAGAGACGCCCTTCAACCGGAAAACCAGCCATCAGTCAAGAGTTTCATTAAATAGAGATCACCGTTTCACTCCTTTGATTCGCTATTCATTTGATCTAACTTGAAAAATAAAACCCAACATTTTTTTGGATAAGCAGTGACATCATGGAGTTTTACACATTGATTTCCAGTATAAAAAAATGTTGAAAAGGTAGAATATTTAAAAAAGTCTCAAAGATCAGAATAAGACTTTTAGCAGGCGAAACATGGATTTTTAAGGTGGGTGTATCGCTTGAATATTTGATTTTGAAAGATTAAGAGATTTTGCAAAATATCAGGAAAGCTGAAATACGATGTTATGCTTTGGAAAATGATTGTCAGTAACCTTATGTGTATGAAAATATATTAGGCTCAAACATGCAAAATGGGTGGTATGGTCCTTTAAACTTCCTGACTAGAGTTCCTGTCTGACCTTGCTGACCAGAAGGTTTGTGAGATTGATGTGAACACTGAGGTACTTGAGGCTCCTCTCTCTCTCCACCGGGCTCCTGCTGATCTTGGGGTGGGGGGGCGTAACTTCTCCTCTTGCCTCCTGAAATCCACCCCAACTCCCTCGTCTTGAAAATTATGCTAACTTTCCTGATATGAATAAACCTTAACTAGCATAAATGGCTCCATCATGTGCATGTGTTCACCCCAGAACGACAACACATAAACATACCTCCGCCTGTTTCTGAATCAATGACATTTTAAGTCTACACACACACACACACACACACACACACACACACACACTAAAACTCAAACACCACAATTAAAGCTTAAAAATATGACTGCTGAGCAATGCAAAACTATATAAAAACAGCATAAATCCTTTCAGACACATAAACACTGACTGAAAACAGATTATCTTCTTTCTTTGACGCAGAGCTTCTTGACTTTCCAAACTGGTTTCTCCTGACTGGATCCACTTGTTACTGTTTGACTGTCTTATATTTGTGTCAGGAAATTTGCTGGGAAAAATTTGCTCAGAAAGAAACAGACAAGCTGAATGGACAGACTGAGATATGATGACGAGTAAACAGCATTTTTTCAGCCTTTGATTTTAGTTTCACCTGTAAATTTAAATCATCGTAGGAAAAGAAGTAGTTACGCAGCCTTATGAAGTCATGGTTGTTTAAATTTTTCAATAAACACAGGTCTTCTTTTGGGACTATATTCCCAGTAGAGACATACATTCACTCTGCACTTTTTATTGTGCTTAAACGCTAAAATTATGAAACTTCGAAAAAAAACTCTTAATACATGATGGATTACCTATCCCAAGAACGTTTCAAGTGTCAACAAGTTGATTTTAATAGCGTACCAAAATGAACTGAAACCAATGGTGGTCTGGAAGGTAGGAAAAACACTTTTAATTCACTGTTCCAGTAGTATGCTTTGGGAAATGATTGTCAGTAACATTACGCGTATGAAAATTGAATATATTAGGCTCAAACATGCAAAATGGATGGTATGGTCCTTTAAAGTGACACCCCTCATTTTAAAGTCGTTCTACACAGCAGGCAGCTATCCTGACTGGAAGCACCGCCGCCTGGTATGGGAACTGTACCAGGACTGGAAAGCCCTACAACAGGTGGTGCATTTGGCCAAGTGCACCATCAGGTCTTCCCTTCCAGCCTTGCAGGACATTTACTCCAGGAGGTGCATGACCAGGGCTCTCAGCATCAAAAAAGAGTGTGTCCACCCACCATGGACACAAACTGATCAGGCTGCTGAAGTCAGGAAGCGTCTCTGTAGCCACAAGACGAGGACCGACACACTCAGGAGAAGCTTTTATCCTCAGACAATAAGACTCCTCAACAACACATGATGGACTATCAACACACTCCTTCTCTCACACACTCCTCTCTACTTCTCACACAATCTCTCTCTTTCTCTCTCTCTCTCTCTCTCTCTCTCTCACACACACACACTTATATCACACTTACTACACACACGACAGCCATTTGTACTATGTGCAGCACTATTTTGCACATATTTATTGATGCTCATGTACATATACTTTCCTGCTAGTTTGGTTGTAAATAGACTGCATACTTATACATTTTTAATTCTTAATTTTGCTCTTGTTGCCTTATCCTTATTTTAATTTTTGTTTTTATTTTATCATATTTTTTATTTAAGAAGGACAGTCGGGGATCCTACCAGCAAAAACATTTCACTGTTGTTATACTTACATGGCTGCACGTGACAAATAAAACTTTGAAACTTGAACTTGATTTTTAGTGTTTTGAATTCAATCAATCAATTTTTATTTAAAGTGCAAAATCACCGTGCATCATGGTCCTGATACACTTTACAATTAAAAGAAACATGGGACAAAACAAAACATGCAACAATAAAACAACACATGTAAAGCCCCAACATTAGAACAGTTACAGTAAAACAACGACATTAAAACGATCATTTGTCTTCAACTGTCTTTTTCAATTTTCAATTTGTCTTCAAAAATCAGTTGTCTTCATTGATTTAATATTGGTGTAATTTTTATGGTTAATGAAGTAATTAGTACATTTTAAATAAGAAAAAGTTTGGAAAATCATTGGGATTAGTGAAAATATATTTGTTTTTACATATTTGTGTTATTCACTTTATGTAATTATCATCTATTTTACATCTGTCCCATGCAAAGAACTAACGTTTATACAGCTGAATTGATGCAGCACAGTTTTGTCTGTCTTCTTAAAAAACAGTAATCTTTTTAAAGCTGAATATTACACAACAACATAATGTCAAATAACAGGAAAATAAATAAAGTAAATGGTCTAATAGAACATTTCAACCATGCCGGATAAAGGAGTTTGGATTTATTTAATGTCAGGCTTTGGTTTTGGAGCATTATGTGGAGTGTTTGAATGAAATCAGGGTCTTTCTGCTGGAGAATGGAGAGTTTTACTCTGAGAAAAAGATTATAAAACTGGTGACAGCAGACTACTCAGGCATGTGTGAAGCTAAAAGTTTTTGGAAATGTTAATCAATATCAAGCAGAGACAAAAAAAAAATCACAATCAGCAACCAGCATGACCTTTAATTAGTATACTTGCTATAATTTAGGCATTTCCACACGTTTGAGTCAAAGATAGCAAATGTAACTTGAAAAAGCTCAACAACAGACATCATCAGATGGATATTTTACACTGTACCAACAATATGGGACTTAGGAATTAAAAATGTTTGAACTTTAAAAAGTGCAAGGAGAAGAAGGAGCAGAGATCCAACAGGAGGAGCAGGAGGAAGAGGAGGAGGGGAACAATGAGAGTGTCGCCGGCTGAGCCTGATTAGATTTTCACGGCCGCAGGAAGGCAGATGCCGCTGACATCTGGGTGATGTCAGCATGTTGTCAACACATTGTTAGCATCGTAAAATGTGCAAACAGATTAACAGGCAGCGGAGAGAGAAAGCAACGCTGCAGCTATTCCTCCATCTTTCTGCCAGAGTGAGAAAACTCCTGACAGGGAAAGATCCAGAGAGAGAGAGAGAGAGTGTTATACTGATATTATAGGGCTCAATACATTTAAAAAGTTAATAGTAAAACAAAACAACAAAAAGCAAAACTGTTAAATTACAAGTCTGTAGCCATGCTAACCACATAACAACCACACACATTTATATTTCTGCAGATAACTTTTCCCCAAAGCGCCGTGCAGCTGCAATGATTAGCAAATATAATTGTTAGCTGAATGATAAATGTTGGCTTTGTTGTACTTTGTCAGTTTCAGCTATACATTGTTAGCTTTAGCGGAGATGCTAGAGGTAATTTTAGCATTTAGCTTGAAGCACAGCTACCAAAACATACCTGATAGGATAAATTGTGTTGCCCATAAAAATATATTGTTATACTTTAGAAAACACTCTTTGCGTCTCTTCGTTTAAGAGTGTTTTCAGAATGTTTTCTTTCCTTTTGCTCATTTTTGTCACCTTAAAAAGCACCTTAGGGTGTTTGCTGTGGTCCGACTGAGGGGCTAAATTGTTCCGATGTTCACAGAACAAAGACAGAATTGGACTATTTTCCAAGTCATAGTCATCATTTGGGTCATAGGTTCAGGTCCAAACAAACTGCAGAAGCAGAAGCTGAACTTTGACTTCAAGACGGGTGTAAAAACTACATGTTGCTTCAAATTATGGCCAAAGAGGAGAATGAAGCACGAACTGAGAACATCCAACCACATGCTAACCTTCAACATATTCATCTGAAGATGTGTTAAATAAGTTTGATTTATGACCATTTCATGCTATCTGTTTCAGTTCTTCAGTCTAATTTAACTGTGGTAAAGTTGATGTTTTTGTTTTGGCACGTTTAGGGGATATCTATCTTACGAGCATCGAACGAAAAACAAACTTGTAGTGAAGCGTTAAAAAACGCAACCCTCTCTGTTCTAGATCAATCAATAATAGATCGCTTTGCTGTTGGTTTGAGAACAGTGTGGATCACATTCCCACCACAAATGAAAGACTTCACAGTTTGTCTGGAATTATGCGATTGTTTTGGTGCTGATGAGTTCTTTTGCTGTGTTCACATGCGTCAATGAACCAAACTTAAGGCGCTTTAAAACAAACTTTACATGAAAATGCCTTTAAAAAGTGTCCTAAATTGTCTGGACGTTGGATCAATGCATCAGCAAACAGTTATCAGGTATGGAACATGTATAATAATCAATTAAACTGATTTTTTTCCCCCAAATAATATAACTGGTCAGTCATAAAATTCTTATTTTCTAGAAATGAGTCAGTGTCTTTAAAAAGTTCAGATCAGTGCACCAGAGTCAAGAAAAATGTCTATGGAGTCAATCTGGGGTCAATAGAATGTCAACGTAAAAAACATCACATGAATGATTTTTTATGTTTTGTAAGCATAAAATAAAATACCATGAATGAAAACCACAACTTGTAAACGAGAAATGAGAAAACTGTAACCAACAACTTTCAACAAACAACCTATTTCCACCTTCAGGTCCTTTTCTGTCTTTTATAAATCTGTGCCACATTCGCTCTCAGTTCTCAGTTTTCAGTCTCAATTCAGTTTTCTCGTTCACTGAGCTGACCCTGTTTAGACGTGGGGGCGGGGCTTAATGCTTATTGGTTTATTGGCAACTGCTACCAGCATTTCTCCACCATTTNGACGTGGGGGCGGGGCTTAATGCTTATTGGTTTATTGGCAACTGCTACCAGCATTTCTCCACCATTTCCACGTTAATTATTTCTGCAAAAGACGCTCCATAGCTGCTGTAAACTGGCTGAGTGGACAGGTCTGACATGACGCTGCCACGTGTCAATCATTTACTAGGTAGCCAATAAGCGAATTGAGAACTGAGAGCGAATGTGGCAAAGATTTATAAAAGACAGAAAAGGACCTAAAGGTGGAAATAGGTTGTTTGTTGAAAGTTGTTGGTTTCAGCTTTCTCATTTCTAGTTTACAGATTGTGGTTTTCATTCACGATATATTTTTTACGTTTACAAAATGTGTTTTTTTTTTGTTTTATTCACAGGACATTTTTTACATTTAATGTTCTGTGTTTTACATTTACGCTCTATTGACTCCAAACTGACTCCATAAATGTTGCTTCTTTCTAGAAAACTCATGAAACAAGCTAATTAGCTTTGTCAAAATAATCTCACTGTGCCGGCACAACAATGTATGAATTTCCTTCAAACATAAAGGATGTGTAACAAAAGTGATCCTCTTTTTGTTTCTGTCAAAGCGTGTTTGATTTATGACCGTGGTGCTGCTGTTTTATTTGTTTGAAAGTGAAGGGTTAAAGCTGGGTGTTGTGTGTGTTTTGCTGGGTGAGAGCTGAGGAGGGATTGGTGGGTTAATTAAAGTGGAAGCAGAGATGGAGGAGCGTAATCCTTTGTTTGACAAAAGGACTTGTGAAACACAGTGGCCTTTCATACACACACTGTATATTATCTTCATTAATCATCCAGCACGATGCTCCACGGGCAATATCCAATCGATCGTCATTAAATTGGAGCGGGTTTTTTTTAGCCGGAGGGATGCGACTCATCCTCCAGTCTGGTGTCAATCATCCCTCATCTGCCTCATGAAGGCATTTTGCCCTGATGACACTGTTTGTGTAAAGTGTGTTATTTCAGTCACAACAACTCATCTCATCTGTTCAACCTCAAATTTCAGAAGGTCATTCATTAGATCTCATCCCTTCACCAAGGCTGAAACGAGCCGCTTTGTATTGTGAACTGAATTTTTCACATAAACAGGATTTTTAGGACTCGGTAACATGAAATAACTTGATAAGATGTGTGACTCATTTGAAATTTATATTTGATTTTTAAAACCAGCAGAAACTTGATAAATTGGGAGATTTATTGTAGTATTTTAATTAACTGGAATTTATCTTGTCAGTGAAAGGATTTGTATTTTTTTGTGCTTTTAAAACTCAATAACAGAAAGGAATTTGATAAAAAGGACATTTTTTTGTGGCGCAGACCTTGAAGCAGAAGGTCACAGTCCAGCTTTTTGAGGAAAGAGTTTTCTCAGCGGACCCTGATTGGCCGATGGGAGCCGAGTGTTTCCTCCACGCCCACGTGGATCTGGGCGCTCGGGGCCGGGCTCGGTCTGACAGACAATGCAAAGCAGTGTGTTTGATCCAGCGTGGGGCGCTACATGGCCGTGAGCCAGACCCTCCCAGTACTCCCACCAGCTGACAGGAGGCGCAGGAGGAGGTTAGGAGGCCGCTCCTCAGTTTGACTCCTGTCAGTTTGTGTTGGAGGAGACATGAGATAAATATGGCTGTTCTTTCTTTCTCTTTCTTTCCTTCAGCCATTTTTTTCTTTCCCTCAGCTGCGTTTTATATTTCCTGTATTTTATGCTTTCCACTTTCCATCTTTTGCTGCTTTCTCACCCTTCATCTATACAACTGTTACTACCTACCTGACAAGTGTAGTTTACTGCTAATTTGTTTTTGCTTTTTACAGAAGTAGAAATTTCATTGCAGGAATTTTACCTTTAGTAAAAAGAGTTTGTTTTTTTTTTCCAAGTTTGTGAATTACTTGAGTTCTTGTGTTGTTGTGTACTAAATATTACAGTATTGAAGTAGTATTTATTCCTCACTTAACTTTCTGTCAGTTATCTGTGACTTCAGTCAGTTTTAGTCAAACAAATCAGAGAAATGAACCTTCATTTTACGTCACAATGAATATTTATGGGAAGCTTTGCTGGAAAAGATTTTTTTCATCGTCTTTTGTGTCTCAGCTTTGCTCTGGTATAACAACACTGATGTCTTTCTCTGCAGCATATTTAAACCTCCTCTTCCTCTTCTTCAATCTGAAACAAACCTGAGCAGCAGCAGAAATGGCTGTAGCCAAATGAGCTGCAGTGACAACGGATTTGATTTAATTGTGGAGATGCAAATATGAAAACTTTTGCATTTGCATTTTATTCTGCTGCTGTCGACAGATTTCTCACACATATTGAAATGCAGCAAGGACACAAAAACTGTTTGTGGACATGAAGATGATGGTGAGATGGAGATGATTGTGGCTTTAGAAATTCTTCCCACACGTGAAAGTCTTTAGTTGGAAGCCATTTGACCTCAGGTGATGATGTCATATCAGCTATGGACCTCTGTGCTGTTGGCAAAAGTGTGTTTGGGTGGAGGGAGATTATGTCGCAAAATAAAGAACTCCAACGCCTCTTAGTTAGGCTCAGAATTTATCAATCAACCCTGGTGGCATAAAGGCAGAAACAGCTCTTCCTGAAGTAATTATCGCAGATCTTGTAACCTGCCAAAATCGCTCTTACTAAGTGATTTCCTGACTGTCAAACAAGCCAAATTAATCTGAGTGATACTTTTCATTTAGTTAGCATCCAAACAGCCCCTCCACTCTGCTCCATATGGACATCTGATGTAAGGTACGCCATTAAACCCGCGTGGCCAGATGTTCCCCACCAGCACGCCATTATCAATGCAAATTTATTCATTAAACTATTTAATTGTGCCAATGATTGACAGGAGGTGGCATTATGATGCTGGAATGTTATGAAGCTAATAATATGTTAGTCTGATTAACTCCCTGTGTCAGCAATATGGGTGTCAACATTTATGTGGATTAACCCCTTCACACACACGCACACACACAGCATTGATAAAAGGAGGGATGTGTGGTTTGATCTGAGTGGCAAGGATGAGCGTTTTTTATTCTCATGACAACAGAGGAATCCCTAAAGGTGGAGAAATGAAGCTTTTCCGCCCCTTAAATAAAGCCACGTTAGTCATTTTTTCTGGATTATTTGATTAAAGATGGAATCTCAGGAAATTTGTCACGATACATTTCAAGTAAATATTCCAGACTAAAGCACAATCTCTGGCAGGATGTTCCGCTGGTTTTGTGGACGTCATCGTGTCCTGGATGTCTGATCTTCTGGACTCCCAGGATGCTGTGGGTGGATTTCACTTCCCTTCTGGCAGCCTTGCCGTGCCAGCAGCCTGCTGAGGGTCAGAGAGATTTATGACCCCACTGTGATGCCGTTCTTAAAGAGAAGTCGCTGCACACAGAGGGTCTGGCGGAGCCATGTAAGTGCTGCGCTTGATTGGCTGGGGAAGCAGGCGGCTGCAAGTGACGGTGGAGATTTAACGGGCTGGCTGCTCTCACCGGCCTGGAGGAGTTTTCTTGTCTGTCACGGTGAACCATGAAACCAGCCACCAAGGGAAGTTTTAGTTTGTTGGACTGTGGCTTTACATGTCAAAACCTAAAACTCACACTGTGATGGAAATATAGTGACATTTTGGGTACATTTACACTACAGGTTTTGATGCTCAATTCTACACAAACCCTGAGGGGACATGGGAGGGGTAAAAAATATCCCTGGAAGGAAAAAAATGATGAGTCCTTTAGCAAGGTAACACAAATGTTTTGCACAATAATGCAATTTTGTGAGATAATAACCCAAGTGACCTAGACCTAAGCACCAACTTAATGTCTTTATATTTTAGTCTAAGCTCAAAATAAAACTCGACAAATCGTTCCATTTTTATCTAGCAACATTATCAGTAGATATACTATTGTAGATCTGTTCAGGGTCAGATTTTGTGAGGTCGCAAAACATTTGCTTTATAATGCAAAAAGACACTATTTTTTTTTCCTTCCACAATTTTTTTTCCTCCCATGTCCCCTTAGGGCAGGGCTGGATTGGATTTTCTGGTGGGGCTTCAGCCATTGGTGGGCTAGCTGTGGCCTTTGTACTGCACAATATAATATTACTGTATATACTCAAGTATAAGCCGAGTTTTTATTACCAAATTTCACAAAGCAAATTGGGGGGTTGGCTGGTGGTTAGTGTGTGGGG
>VXCM01002759.1:99326-119420 GCA_014773175.1 Lucifuga dentata
TAGTTAAAACAAAAAAAAAAGTTTGAGTTCCCCTGAAAAATAGGATGGGCAGGCGAAAATGCCAATGATGCTGGGGGTGAATAAGTCCATAATTGTCCATTGTTTCTCCATGTCACCCTTTCTCTTCATCTAACCGCCAAGAAAATTATGAACAAAAAAAATTAAGTTTTCTTAGTTTAAGTTAATTTTAATTAATATTATATTGTGCAGTGCAAAGGCCACCAGCCAGCCCACCAATGGCTGCGACCCACTGGGAAAAGTCCCACCTCTCCTGATGGCCAATCCAACCCTGATGTGAACAGAGTAAGAAAAAATAGCAACAGGTGTAAATTAACAACACACATTCTGATATTACCTGGAATGCACAATAAAAAAAAAAACAGCATGATTTTTGACAATTAATTAAACTGAAAATCTGTTTTTGCAAATGACCTCTTCCTTCCAGTGATGGAGATTCAGACAAGGCATGTTTGAAACGTATCAATAAAAATTCTAAATGCAACGGTGAGTCGGTGCAAAGATGCAAACATCTGTGAAATGTGATCAATTTCTCATTCCAGTTGAACAAACTGCAGGCAGGAGAGATTTAATACTAATGCAGCAAATTATAACATATTTATTGTTAATGTATTTGTGTAACTTTCTTGAGGAGTTTAATGGAACTGCACAACTCAAAATATAATGTAAACACCCGTCTAGAGTGTATATTGTTAAAAGACACACACATTGCTGATATGTGATAAGGGATAATAATGTGATAAGAGACATATCTTGATGCTCCAGAGTTTTTAGTCCATTGGATGTTATGTATTTATTAATTATTGTCTGTTTTCTCCTTGCTGCTTCATTTGGGTTTTAGTCGTAGCAACAGGCTGTCTTTTTACTACTGCTCTATAATGGAAGATTTTACTTGTATAGATATTTTTCTTTTTCGTAGTTCTTATAGTGTATAAGCTGTATTTATTTGTATCTGCTTTCTTGCTGGCATTTTACGGGTTGTTGAATAATTTTGATATCTGCCTTGAATGTGCATGTGTGTGTGTGTGTGTATGACTGGATGTGTTTTAACATGTAAAGTCTTTTTGATGTAACAATCAGAAAGAAAGAAAGAAAGAAAGTAAGAAAGAAAGAAAGAAAGAAAGAAAGAAAGAAAGAAAGAAATAGCTTTTAATTTCACTTTAATTCATCCACTTTTTTTTTTCATTTGGATGGCAGGAGGAGAGAAAGAGAGTGAGAGAATCTCTGTCAGTTGGTATCATTCTGTCTCCCCACCCCACCCCCACCCAGATTTGATTAAAATGAAATCAATGAATAATTCACTATGAAATGTTTGCGAGCCTGGGCGTGTTCACGACATGAACGCATTAATTCAAACAGAAAGGAGAGAAACCTGCTGCAGGTAGAAATCCACATCCCTCTTCACCTCCAGCAGCCATAAACAGCCCATCCTCACTACATGTTTTCAAGCATCAGGAAATTAAAGAGGTACAGTATGTGAGAGCATACAAGCATACACTGTACTCACAGACAAGCGTGCATGTGTGTGTGTGTGTGTGTGTGTGTGTGTGTGTGTGTGCGTGCATGCGTGCGTGTGTGTGTGTGGTGGGGACAGGGTGCAGAAATATGCAGCAAGCACGAGCAGGAAGTTCCTGAAGTTAAGTGAAGTTGAGTGTGAGAATGATTGATGGTCTGCATGGAGGCACTTTGCTGAAAATATGGAGGTTTCTGCCAGCCAATCAGATTAAGGTTCTCATGGCTGATCTTCAGCACATCTGCACAAAAAGTTCAAAATGTTTACTTTACAACATGTGGATATTGGAAATATTTTGCATCTGATCTGCCTCAGCAGGAGAAGTTGACAAGTTGATAATTGACCAGTCAGGACATCTTTGGCTCTTTCACATCATGCAATCATTGCCCCNAAAAAAAAAAAAAAAAAGACAACATACTGGTACTAATTTTAGTAATTGAAGAAAAATATTCCATGTACCCCTGTGTATATGGTATCTCTTCTCTTCTCTTCTCTTCTCTTCTCTTCTCTTCTCTTCTCTTCTCTTCTCTTCTCTTCTCTTCTCCAGATAAAAAGGATGAGTTTTAAGAGAGAAGTGACATGAGGTGAAGGCCTCTTTGGAGGATTTTTTATCTGCACCTGAACCATAAACCTTTCTGACATTTCCAGTTTTGGGGGAAGAATAAAACATAAAAGGCTGACATGCTGAACTCGGTGGAGGTTTAGAATAAATGTCGGGTGTAAAACACAGCGTGTCGGCTTTCAGGCCGCGTTAGAGCAAACAGACGAGCAGCAGAACGAAATAAAAAAACAACAGCCGAGGAATCAAACATCTCGTCCTGCTGGACAACTGGGAACCGACAGCAGCGCTCACACTCCATTTCCCCAGTGACATTATCCTACAGTAAACACTCTGCTCTCCTCCTCCTCCTCCTCCTCCTTCTTTCTGATACGCATTATTACACTGACACCTGTGTGTAACATGTGGAACTTAATGTCTTTTCATTTGCCATTTGTTTCCTCCTAAACAAGGTGCAGGGAGGCTCCTGAGCGGTTTCACCCACTGGGAGACTCAACGCCAGCTGGAGATTTACACAAAAAATCTGTCACACCCTCAACCAAAGCTGTAGTTACATCCTTTACTCCAGTAATGTGTAAGTACCACAGTGAAAAAAGTACTATATTGCTAAAAAGTACAGCATTCAGGTATTAAATGAGCAGTTAAATGCAATCAAGTGCTTGAGTAAAAGTAGTCATAGTTTAGATTCACTGTCAGGTAAAAAAATCATAATTCCTGTTTTGGAGATTTTTGTGTTTTCGTATCAGTTGAAGATGGATAAAAAGGAAAGAGAGAGAAAGAAGTAAGGAAGAAAAGAATTAAATGACAAAAAGAGGAGGAAACAAAATGAGAGAAGAAAGGGAAGGGCAGAAAAATGGAAAATAAAGTCAAACAAGGAAAGTCAGTTGGAAGTAAACGCAGGATGAAAGAAAAATGGAAGGGGAAGGCAAGGAAGAAAAGGTGGAAGAGAGGAAAAGGAGGGACAGAAGAAAAGAAAAGATCCGAAGAAAGAAATAGAAGCAAAGAATTAAAGAAAAAAGAAGGAAGGACAAAAAAGAGGAAGGGAGAATGGAAGGCAACAGGGAAACAAATAAGCAAATAAGTAAAGAAATGAAGAACAAAGGAAGAGACAAGGCAACTGGGAGGGAATAAAAGAAAGAAAAGAGCAAATGATTGATGATGGAAATGAGGAAAAATAAGAAAATAAAGATGGACTATATGAAAGAAAATAGAAGGGAAAAATACAAGAACATAAATTAGTTGAATGAGAACATAAGGGATGGCAGAAGGAAGGAAAAAGAGTAGGAGAAGGAAGGTATAATAAAAAAGGAGGACTGGAAAGTGCAATAAGTAAAGATGTACAGGAAGGAAGGAAATTGGACTTCTGGGATTTTTGAGGAGAGAATCTGTATTTTTTTTTTTTTAACTGCTTGATAAATATTTGTGAATACATGTTCTTGATGTGCAGGAAGATTTCTGCATTTGTTCTGCTTGTAGGTGGAACACAGACTGAGATGAAAGAAAAACGCAGAAACTCTGAACATGTTAATCACACAGTTCATGTAATATGGAACAGGTAATGAAAACTCCTCGTTAACCTTTGACCCCGAACCTCACTTAACTTTAATGGGGAAAAAAAAAGAAAAACCGCAGGTTAACTAACTCATACGCTGATGGAAACTGAATGCAGTGATAGTTTTGTTTAGAGTGTTTAATAATGAGAGATAAGAGCTTTTTAAAACTGTGAACTAACATTAAATATTAATCATGTGATATTGTTATAGTGTATTTTCCGCCTGTGTTTTCCAGATGTTTGTTTCCATCGTGTCTCATTAGCAGCAGGTTGGTGTTTTTTTAGGCGAACGCTAATTTAATCCCTCCGCTCAGAAGGCTTTAGTGCACAGATGACTGACAGGCCTGATGAACAGTTCGCATGAAAATTTGACAGTTATTAACCGGGTCAAATAAAATGCTGAAACTCTGCTTACTGCTGCATTCAAGGACGCTCTGACACCACAGCTTTGAGAGTCGGCTGATTAGCATCGGAATTTATAAAGCAACAAATGGCCAAACTCTGAAAGGCTTAACGGCTTATTTAGCTTAAAGAAGTTTCTCTGTGTGGATTTTTATTTAGATTGTTTCTTGGTTTTGATTATTTTTTTTTTTTAATTGTGTGGAGAGAAAAGAACAGGTGATTTCAGATTTTCAGCAGAACATAGATAGATAGAGAGAGAGAGAGAGAGAGGGAGAGAGAGAGGGACAGAAAGACAGAAAAAGAGAGCAAGAGTAATAGAGATGCAGTGTATAGGCAGAGAGAAAGAGACATGCAAAAGAGAGACATAGACCGACAGGGAAGATAGAGAGAGAGAGAGAGAGAGAGAGAGAGAGAGAGAGAGAGAGAGAGGCGGGGGAAGACACACATATAGACAGAGAGGACAGAGGCTGAGTGTCTAAATAAAAATGATAAACTCTGCAGCTCCTGAACTCAAGCCGCTGGGTTCCCTTGCTGGTGATTTCAGCAGAACACACACACACACACACACACACACACACACACACACACACTGACCACACTCCTTCCAGCATGCAAAGGGTGGTGGTGGTGTGTGTTTTATGTTTATTTATGGAGCAGGTAGGGGAGGCGGGGCAGACTGACATGTTTATTGTGGCCCCTTGGTTCAGGAGCCGTTGGGGGCCACAGGTGCAGAGTTTTACATGAGATGAGATTTACAGTGTATCCAGAAAAGAGAGAGAGAGAGAGAGAGAGAGAGAGAGAGAGAGAGAGAGAGAGAGCGTATTTTTATCCTCTTCATTTTATGAAAACAGTCCAAAACTAGGCAGCCCAAACATACTGTATGAAAAGAACCAAACTAATGACTGCACGAGGTTTTAACTGTCAGCAGAAAACAAAATTGCAGGATGGACGAAAATTTTACTTTGATTTAGACTCTGTCAGTGGGAGGCCATACTTTTTCAGTGTTAGAGAATTATATTTGCAAGTTATGTTCACGTGAACAGCCATGAACAGCTGAATAAAGCATGTAAAGCAGCATTTAGTTTCTCTGCTCCACAACTCTGGAACAAACTTCCAGAAGCTCTCAGGTCTGCTCCATAAACTCTTTTAAAACCAGGTTTAAAAACTTTTCTTTTTAACACTTAAGCTTTGCACTGTAACTCAATCTGGGGCCAATTAATTATTTTCACAGTGCAAAACAGCATAGATTATATTATTTAATTTGACTTTATTTCATTTTTTACTTTATCTTATTTAGCTCTTGGTTATGAAGCCGGGGAGGTGTCGGAGAAAAAAAAAAAAATCAGTCGCACGACTTACGTAAGTCGTTCCCACAAGTTAGCTAAGTTGTTCACACGACTTACTTTCAGTGAATCGGAAAAAGTAGTATTATTTAAAATACCTTCCACAGATACCAAAGATATAAGAACGCGGTGTTTGACAGCCAAAAACTGAACTATATCCACATATTTGAGGCCAAGATGAAAATAAAACTGTACTGAATCCAAACAATCCACAGTGTATTTGTGTGTCAACTTGCACACCTGTCAATATTGAAATACGGGAGATTTTCTGAGACATGACCCCCACCCCAGCCCGTCCCGACCTTATTCTCTCATCAAAAGCTTTGCTAGCATGACTGTATTATGTTTGTTTATTCCTCCTACAAGAAACTGTTTCAGTCAACTTTGGTTCTGCTTGGCTTCAGGTGTCCCTTGGCAAGCGTGCCGCCTCACTGTGTGTCACATAAAGCGGGAGAGGGGAAAATACGGGAGAAACCCGGGGAAAACGGGAGTGTTGACAGGTATGTCATCGTTAGCTTGTTCCGTTCTGAGCAATGCAAGAAGCAACTCTGAAGACAGTAAAATTGCGTTCTTCTTCCGGTTCACGCAACTGTCAGTCAAGTAACTCGTGGAACGAGTTAATAACTCGTGCAAACAACTTTTTTTTTTTTTTTTTTTTTTTNTTTTCTCCCTGACACCTCCCGGGCTCCATACTTGGTCAATGTTGCTTTATTTTGTTCTTTTTACATTTTGTTTTAATGCATTTTGTTTTGTGTAAAGCACTTTGAGTGTTTGAATTGTGCTGTATAAATAAATTTGCCTTGCCTTTCATGGAGCTTTCACTTCAACACGACCTTAGCATAAGAACATGTCTACAAGTAGTGTGCTAAAATGCTAAGATTTAACATGTAGCATTTAGCATGTAGGGATGCTATTGCTAATATGAACATGCACTGCTAACATGTATAAGTTTAAATGATTAGCCTTTCATATTGCACAGTTCATGACATTAGCCTGACATGTACATATGGTGTATTTTGTTAAGATTTATTACATATTTTGCATATTAGCATGGTAATGTCAACATGCTAACAGTTAACATGTATAAGTTTAAGATTAGCCTTTTATATTTTACACAGTTCATCAAACTAATATTAGCATAACATATCAACAATTAGAGTTAATGCTAAGATTTATTACATAATATTTTGCATGTTAGTATGGTAATGTTGGTAATGTCAGCATGCTCAGAGTTAGCATGTTAACATGTATAAGTTTAAGATTAGGCTTTTATATTTTACACAGTTAAACTAACATTAGCCTAACATGTCTATAATTAGTGTATCAAATGCTGAGATTTATTACATAATATTTTACATGTTAGCATGGTAATGTCAGCATGCTCACAGTTAGCATGTTTAAGATAGTCTTATTTTTCACAGTTCATCCCAAAAGCCCTAAAGAGGTGATGAAACTATGGTGTAGTGCTTTTTTTAAATTTTTTTATTTTTTATAATAACAATGTTTGATACTGTTGATAAATGTAAATGTCCGTAACTGTGTTCACTGTAAATTTTTCACAATTCATCCCGAGTCAAAGATGTAATATTCTCAGACGGGATTTAGATCTTCTTCAAAAATCACGGCTGGCACCTTCACCCAATCAACATCATTTTCACTATGTGGATTTTGAAGATTCAGCTTAAAATGTTTCAGTTTTTTTGTATCGTGTAGATTGTGCAGCCTTGCAGCACGTCTGACTTCTAGTGCTCTTTCACAGTTTCACCTAAAATTTCATGAAGTGCTGCAATTTTATTCATACTTTAATTCATACATGTTGTAGCATTTGGACATCTGTTATGTTTTATGCTGTACTACTAGTTTTTACTGCTACTGTACCACACTTACAATTTCACTTCACTTCCATTCAGGTTGGGTTTTCGCAGTGTTTGATATTGAAGCGAGCAGAGCTGAGAACATGAGCTCCAGCTGCAGATTCCATCCAGAGTGAGAGGGAAATATCAGGTGACTGAGGGTAATGTCACTATCAGACATCACCTGCTGATGTATTTATGCTGTGGTAGTTATGGTTTCCCTTCACGGTGACACAGCAAACTTCCTCGCAGTTTACAGTGCTCATGGAGCCACTGAAGTTTTAAAAAATGTGTTTTTACTGCCGCCTGCTCATCCCTGAGAGGAACCGTTCAGGAAAAAAAACATGGAGGTTCACTCTCTTCTCATCTGTGAACGTTACTGCAGAGAACGCACAGGGACTCATCGGCTGTGACATCCAAAGAAAAGAGCTGATGCAGTACCAACGCAGCACAGATACACAGACTGATTAATACGACTTCAGTCCTGTATATGAGCTTATCACATGTATGTCCCCATAGAAAACAACTTTTCCTTGACCTTTGACAGAGAGCCTGATTTGAATGGGACTCCAGCTGAAAATGCTTGAAGACATCTTTGGTGATTCTACTTATAAAGCCATAAAAGACATGCTCCATTAACAAACAAGCTGAAAAGCTCAATACACTCTGCAGATATCTCAACTTATTCATCTAAGGTTTCCCACATGGCTTTTGATTCCATGGTTACAACAACAACAGTGACACAACTTGCTCTCATGCATGGCCATGGTGAAATTTTGGACAGTCTGCATATTTATGCCCTAATGAGGACCTTCGTCAGCACCAACCCTGAGAGAAAGGTCACATTTGGAGTTTAGTGATGCAGAAACCTTCAGATCTATCACCTCCATTAATTTTTGTAAAATAAATTTCACATCTTTCACTCAGGGCTGCAGACGTAAAATAGGATTGTTATGGTTGTTTGTGTTAAGCCTTGAAATCATAAATATATCTTGGAGAACTCTTTTACCTGTTAACAGCATGCAAACACCTTCAAGTATCAAATTCAGTTATTTTATGCATTAAAAATGACTTATTTCTGCACATTCAAGCTCTATCTGAATATGAAAAGCTTAAGGTTAGAAAATTAAGGGATTCTCTTCTTGATTGAATATAAAACGAAACTGTAAAAATGA
Organism: Lucifuga dentata; assembly: GCA_014773175.1. NCBI lineage: Eukaryota > Metazoa > Chordata > Actinopteri > Ophidiiformes > Bythitidae > Lucifuga > Lucifuga dentata. The sequence continues at coordinate 107,742 of VXCM01002759.1, forward strand.
CTAAAATACAAGATACTGTCCACTGAATCAACAAAGCACAAAGGAATGGTGACTTGTTAGCTAACAGCTAACAAATTGTTGTCTCAAAAACTCACTCCTGCTGGATAACTACCATCTAAATCAAACTGAACAGGTGCAGTGCAGGGGACTGTGGGTAAAGGTGTGTGTTTTGTGATCAGGCAGCATGTGGGCAGCTTGGGGTCCTCAACATTCATCTAATTACTCATCACTCAGGCTGAACTCTGCGTGAACCTGAAATCAGCTGACTTCCTCTTGTCTTCCCTTTCCATCCTTCTGTATTCCTGTCTGCCTCTTTATTGCTTCCTCTTCCTCCTCTTCTTCTCCCTCTACCCTTGTTCTCAACTTTCTTCCTGCTGCTGTCCTTCACTCCCTCTTCCTCATCATCTCCTTCGTCTCCTTCCTAGCCCTCGCTGCAGTCCTCCTCTATTGTCTCTCTTTCATCCTTAAGGCCAATTTATATTTCCAAAATGGTTGCGTTTGTGCACCATAGTGGATACAGACTGTGCCAGTGTACATGTTTCTGTTTATTCTACATCCTAGTGTCTGCTTGGAGGATGCCTTCCACATGTGCAGTAGCACTACCGTAGCATAGTGGTCACAAAAAATTGGAGGCACAGAGGCCTAGGCAAACACCTCTGATGTAAACAGATGACCAAATTTATGTCACACAGACCCTCGTGTCTTTGCACACACAAAGTATAAATTCACCTTAACTCTCCTGTTTTATTTAACCTCTTCTTGCTCAGAAGATATTTAGCCACATTAGCATTGCGGCTCTAGTTATGGTGATGTTATTACAGTGATAAACCTTAGACTTTGGTGATCCTCTGACTTTTTGGAAAGTACTACCAGAAGATAAAAAAATAACAAATTAAATTGCACAATAGTTTAGTATATGTTAAGGTACCTCATTTATATAAACATGCTAAGAAGCATAACAGACATTAGCACAAGCTAATGTGCCTGTATTAGTATGTCAACATGCATTCAGTTAGCATGTATAGCATGCTAACAATTAGAATGCTATGGGAAATAGTGGCCTAAAGGTTAGAGAAGCAAGGGTCACTGGTTCAATCCTTGGAGTGGGAGGAGAAATCTGGGATGGGGAGGTGAATGATTAGCACCCCCCCCCCCCCNCCCCCGTTATTACCACTGAGGTGCCTTTGGGCAAGGTAGCTAATCCCCAAATGCTCCAATGGAGCTGCTTATTGGCCAGCAGAGAAGTCTGGTTGTACTGGGCAGCTTCCAGGTGTGAGAGCATGAGCAGGTGTTCCTGCAGAACAGCATCCATTGCTTAGTGAATAAAAAAAGGTTAAAAAAAAAAAAAAAANTAAAAAAAAAAAAAAAAGTAATATTAGCATGTTAGCTTGTTGGCCTGTAAGGGCGTACCCGACATTATACCCTATCAGTGAACACTTGAAGAGGCTCCAGCCTTGCATGTATGTACCAGGTAATGTTACACCAGCGATGCCCTAAATTTGCCACAATTTAAGAAACAACATAATGTTTTGGTAGTTGTATTTTGCATTTTTATGTCATTTAATTTTTTTAATCCTTTTCTATACTTATTTGTATTTTTTTTAACTTAGAGTGCGTTGAGTTTTCTCGTAATAAAATGTGCTTTATGAATAAAATTGTTTTCTGTTGTTGAGCATTACAGGCACATGGAGGCACTAGTGTTAACATAGACTTTTAATCTGGTTTTCATATTTCTGACTCTTTTTCCTATTTTTGCTTTTCTTCCTCTGTCCCTCTCTTTTTGTCTCTCCTCTCCATCATTCCTTTTCACTCTCTGCCTTCCATTGTTTCTTCTCTTTCTTTTCTCACATTTATATTTTTACATCCATTATTCCTCTCTCATTTCTTTTTGAGCACCACCTGTTTTTCTTTCTCTCTTTTCCCTCATTTTTAATCATCACCTTCTCTTTCCTCTAAATTAATATATTTACATCCATCTTGACTGCCTCTTTCTCTCTGTCTTTTTCCTCCTTCATCCTCCTCTCTTCCTCATTTTTCTTTCTTGATCCCTCTGTCTTCCCATCACTCATTGCCTCTCTTTATTCACTCCATTTCCACTCTCTTTTGCTCACATTTATATTTTTACAACTCTCATTCCACCTTTCTCTCGCCTTACCTCTCCTTCTCACCACCCTTCTCTCTCCCAATTCTTTCTTTCCCTATCCCTAATTTTCCCATACTACCCCCCTAACCCCTTCTCTCTCTCTCTCTCTCTCTCCTTCCCATCTTGTTCTTCTTTTACATTTACATTTTTACTCCCTTGCCACCTCTCTCTCATATCCTTCTCCTTCCCCCTCCCCTTCTTTCTCTTTCTCTCTCTCTCTCTCTCTTTCTCTCTCTTCTGTCACATTTACATTTTTACCCGCTTACCACCNTCCTTTTCTGCCTCTCTTTCCCTCTCTCCTCCCCATCCCTCGCTCTTCACAAACACGCCTGCATCCATGCCCTTTCCCTCTTCAAACTAATTACCTCGGCTACCTTGTACCCGCTGCCCCGCGGGACTCCAACAACTGTCAGACCAGTATTATTTTTGAAATTTAAACAATCATCTTACGTGCGCTGCTGCTAAGATCCTGGCCTTTTCGGCAGCTTCGACCTTCAGTAATTAATACCCCAGGGCCCATTATTGGCAAAGCCTTTATCCTCTGGGCCAAGAAGCCTCTAACCCGCTAATTACAGCCAAGCAGCTAATCTTCCAGCCGGCTGATTGACAGCTACACCTATTCTACTAATTGCCTGTTGCAGACAACACCTGGTGAACCGCAGTACCAGGGGAGAGTGCTGGGCTCCGACAACGCCTATGGGTCCTGGGGGAGGCCAAACAAGAGAGGGGAAGGTGTGTGAGCGAGAGTGTGTGTTGGGTGGAGAGGATGCTGTTCAATGTGTTTGTGTGATTTTTTTTTTTATTGTGTGAAGGGTTTTGCAGAAGGTAACTGAGTNCTGTTCAATGTGTTTGTGTGATTTTTTTTTTTATTGTGTGAAGGGTTTTGCAGAAGGTAACTGAGTATAATTACTGACAGTACATGAAAAACTCCAAACTGCAATCCCGATCAAACAGTAGTTCCGCCCACCGTTAAAAATCAAGCCATGGGACTGGAGGGTTGTATCACTCTTAAATTGAGTGACAGATGTTTTCGACAACAATTAAAAATCAGCAAAACAATTAAAGTTGTTAATGCTTTATGATATTAAAGGGTTCTTTAAATCAGTAATGCAGGAAAAAAACCTGATATTGATAGTGATCAACTCTCAAAATGCTGATTTTTAAAAAATGTTTGACAAATTCTTTGTCACTTTAGCTCAAATGTACATCATCCAAAAAATTTCAGTTTTAAGAAATATTAAATTGTAAAATGAAAAGCAGAAAAACATTCTATCCTTAAAAGACACATTACATAGAACTTTAAAACTCGTTTTTCACACTCTGAACAGCCATCAAACTATTGATTTCAGCCCCGTGTTTTGCCATGTAAAGGATATTTTAAAGTCTATGTGGAAATAATAACCCAGGTGTGAATAATCCTTTAAATGTTCTAAAAAAAAAAAAAAAACTGCACTGTGCAGCATCACAGTATTATTGTGCAACTCTAACACACTATTATGGATTGGATACAGTTAAGAGTAGAGGTATGTGATATAGCGGCTGAAATGCATCACATACCTGTAGCTTATTTGAGTCCTGATACATGATTTTAACAAATAGGTCAGCCAATGAGAAAAAAAAGTGTTTTCTGTAATATGATCTGTAATCACAGTTTAGTTTTTGCTCTGTGAAAATTTAGGAAAAGGTCACCCAGGCCTTTATCTGCACACTTTAGATCTTCAGTTGGTGTAAACCGGGTTTTTAATCGGTGCATTGGCGAGGTGGGGTTTGGAGAATAAGTGTGAGTGATTTCCAGGCGTCTGACAGCGGTAGATGGAGGAGGGAAGTGATGTCTGAAAGCAGCCGTGGGGTTTGGGACTCGCTGTCAGTCTGCCTCCGTCTGACAGGCCGGCGAGGGGAAAAGGTCGGCATGCTCTGAGGCTCAGTGTGGGGCCACAGGCGAAGCGAGGAGGACGGTGCCTGCCCGCCATGACGAGAGGTCGCCTCCCGGTCCGAGGGGACACCCAGCGCCACCGTGTTTTGCAAATGTAACCCGTCACCCCCACGGCTCCTGACCTCAGACTGGCAGCGCCCGGCATGGCGGCGGATCAATTGATCTAAATAACATTATGATGTGATTACCATAACGGGCTGTGACGGGGCGCAACGGCCCCATCAGGACGGACCACACAGCAGGCAACGGGACGATCACAGAGTCAGAAAATCCATCTGCTGCTGCCAGAGCCAAATGTTTTATGCAGATTATGATGGACTGAGTCAGAAAGCCTGAGAGGAAACAACACATTTCTAAAGAGTTTGCTCAGTTTCACATAAGTTATGGCACGAGTCCGATGAAAGTGTTTAATAAAGAAAAGAAAATAGCGTGAAGCCCTGTGTGGGTGAAAGTCTTTTTATACATTCAGTGTAATAATTTGTACACAATGAAATCAACAGCATAATGACATCAACAGCGTAACATGAGCAGTAGATGAACTTTTCAACTTTTATAATGGTTGACTGAAGGCTTTGAAACAACTTTCCACACCAAACGTAAAATAGAGGAAGCATCTGTGTGAGACAGCAGAGACACTAAAATGGAGAAAGACAGAAATTTACCAAACTAAGACTGAATGATAGTTTCTGAAAAGGCTGCACAGTGGAAAAAAAAGAATAAGATAAGAACTTCAAAGACGATAGTCCTGCAGTAACTGTCCTCTATATGTTCAATACAAACAATGACAGAATGTGCTGAAAATCATTGTTTTTTTTTCATTGATTAAAAATCAAAAGTACAAGACTGTGAAGGTCAAAACATTAGGAGTGAACTCAACTATGACTTCTGAGGAGAAAGAAACATCCAATCACAGATATACTGTATGAAAATTGAGTCAAGGCAACTGGAGTCAAGTTTTTATTCCTGAAATGTTTCACCATCCATCCAAATGGCTTCGTCAGTCAGAAATGAATGCACAGAAGGAGGTTAAACCTCCAGTAACTACAGTNATCCAAATGGCTTCGTCAGTCAGAAATGAATGCACAGAAGGAGGTTAAACCTCCAGTAACTACAGTGTCAAATCACAACAAATATTCAATTCCAAATAAATATATTACTCAAATTTTTGGAATAATGCATGTAGTAAAATGCATTATTTAAATTTCAAACAATAAATTTTATATATATATATATATTTAAACTTCTAATTTTTAATGGTCCCCTGTTTGGATGCAGAACCATCATCAAAGTTCAATCATAGAGCTTAAAATTCAATTGAACCTGTGGCTAATATCAGGCTGAAGTTTGAGTAGAATTCAAGTATGCTATAAATATATCCAGCAGTTTAAGTGAATTGACTTTTCTGATTAGAGGTCAAATTTGGACCGATTCAGCAGCTATGGTGCATGTTTTGTTTCTGATTGCAGTGACGAAGTTGCAGAAGCTCTGATTTGTTTCTCTGACTGGAGTTTTCTTCATGCTAGCAGTCGGTGAGCCTCAGGGTGCTGCATCTTTAAGAGAATTCCTCACGCTAGCATGCTGGGAATATATAATTTCTAAATTCCTTTTCAAGTCCAAATCCTTAGCCCTTCAATCCTCACCTCCCAGTTTCATTACTCCTTAACTTTCCCCTCCCCAGCGACCATCTTCTCCTATATAATAGTAATTTATAATAATGGTGCACCTTCATTTCCTTTTGGAGTTTGTTTTGCAGGGTAATTATTTTGTCTTTCATTTTCCTTTTTGTACAATGATGATTTTCAAATATCTCCAGTCCATGTTTGTTATATGAAGAAGAAACAATAATTAAAAACTTGGTCACCAAAAAGGAAACACGTGATTGTCTCAGAAATATAGTTAAATTATTTCTTAATTATGAAGATAACTCTATGGAACTCACTGAGGTTATGATGAAAAGAAAGTTTATATTGTGACTTGAAATACTTGAACGGTGGCCTCACAAACTTTGCCTCGTCACTGCTGTGTATCCGTTATCTGTCCTGTCATATCGACAAAGTGCAGATTATTAGCTTTCCCTCCATTTTAACTGTGCTGACTTGTCCTGCACAACTGAAGGAAGCAATTAGTGTGTACGAGTGTGTGCGTGTACAACACTGATGCTGAGGGTTGATGTAGTGTGTGTGTGTGTGTGTGTGTGTGTGTGTGTCAGGGAGGTTCCTGACCGCTGGGCTGCAGCATGTGTGGCAGCAGCAGTGATGGCTGCTCATTTATCAACATTCTTCTGCAGAAATGATTTATTTGCTGGGAGGAGATGCACAGCTGTCTGCAGAGGCCCAGGGGGCGCTGTGGGCCCTGCTGAATGCGTATGCATGCGTGCGCTAACTACATGTTTATGTTTGTGTCCGTGTGTATGTCGACTGTATCAGTAGATTTGTGTGGTTGCTGTGTACATGTGTATGTACATGTACATCTGTGTGCGCATGTGTGTGTGTGCATCTGAACCAGCTCACGTGTATTTGTGCATGGGCGTTTGGCGTTACGTTATTTACTTATATATGCTTATCTATTTCCTGCTGAAATGTAGCGTAGTAGAAAGTAGAACTGAAGTAAAAGACTCAAGTAAAGTTTCTTAAAATTGTAAGTATAGGACTTGAGTAAATATACTCAAGTTACTTTACGCAAGGCTCCGTCTCTCAGGTGTTTTGGGGCTTCCTGTTTTCCACCTTTTTCTATCTCCTTCCTTCCTTCCTTCCTTCCTTCCTTCCTTCCTTCCTTCCTTCATCTCCCCTAAATGCAGATTTGGTGCTTGNTCCTTCCTTCCTTCCTTCCTTCCTTCCTTCCTTCCTTCATCTCCCCTAAATGCAGATTTGGTGCTTGAGAATTCAGAGAGAGAAGTAAAGTTGGTCAAGTTTAAAGAGTCGTCAATGTTTCACTCAACTATTAGGCCATGGAATTTGAGACTTTCATGATCCCCTGAAGATGAATCTAATGACTCTGGTAATGCAGATACATTTATGCAACTATAGCTTTTATGATAAGTCACCGATGTCATCAGCTGACCTTGAGTGGCTTAGCCCTGTTGCCTCACAGCAAGAAGGTCATGGGTTTGAATCAGACTAGGTCCTTTCTGTGTGGAGTTTGCATGTTCTCCCCATGTCTGGTGTAGGTTTCCTCTGAGTGCTCCAGTTTCCTCCCACTTCCAAAGACATGCAGGTTAGGTGAATTGGAAACTCTAAATTGATCATAGGTATGAATGAGTTTGTCTGTCTGTCTGTCTGTGTGTGTGTGTGTGTGTGTGTGTGTGTGTGTGTGTGTGTGTGTGTGTGTGTGTGTCAGCCCTGTGATAGCCTGGCAACCTGTCCAGGTGTACCCTGCCTCTCAACCAATAACCTCTGGGATAGGCTCCAGCACTTACGTGACCCTGAGTAGGATAAGTGGGTATGGATGATGGATGCACCTTGAGTTTAAAACTTGTTAGTACTGTAACATGCAAAACTAATATGCTGAGGTTTACTTTAACATGGTGCTATGCTAAAAGCATTTAACATGCAAAATATTCCACGCCAACGTGCTATGGTTTACTTAAACATGGTGCTATGCTAAATGTAAGCATTTCATGCAAAATATTCCACACTATTATGCTGTGGTTTACTTTGACATGGTGCTATATTGCTAACTGTAAGTATTTTAACATGCACAATATTCCACACTAATATGCTATGGTTTACTTTGACATGGTGCTATGCTAACTGTAGTAAGCATGCAAAATGTTCCAAACTAATATGCTAAGGTTTAATTTAACATGGTGCTATGCTAACTGTAAGCATTTTATCATGCAAAATATTCCACACTAATATGCTAAAGTTTACTTTAAGATGGTGCTATGCTAATGTTGTCACCATCATGACAAATTGTGAGGAAATCATAGGGGCCGAAAGACACACAGCGCCCCCCAAGAGGGGCCCCAATCTGACAGGTATGAGATATCATCCTAGTCACAAATAATGTAATTAAGAATTAAAACTCAAAAATGCTTAAAAACAAATATGCTAAGTTGCACATACTTAATATTAGCAATGTAACTTTTAAATGCACACTGTTAACATATTTAAAATAAGTCATGTTACTACTTAATCCACCTGACAAAGTTAATTTTAGGCCAATGGCAATGAATTAGGTAGCAACATGGCCTTTTTTCTGGTGCCACCATCATGACTAACTTTATTTTGCCCCACTTGTGGTAAGTGGCAGTCACCACTCCATGTTTTCATCTATTCAGCATCTATCCACCACAGCCTCATGGGGACTCTAGTATGAATACAGACTTCTAAACTTGATTTTCCAGCTTTGCTTTGTTTGTTTTTGTTATTGACCTTTAACGGGGAAAATGTCTTTGTCGTTCCCGAAAGACCCTGAAACATCCTTGGATCTACTGGGGCGGCTGAACTTAAACCAGAGAGAGAGAGAGAGAGAGAGAGAGAGAGAGAGAGAGAGAGAGAGAGGTGTACACATTTTGCTGTACATGTTGAGTTTATGTATGTTTGTATGTCGTATGTGTGTTGGGCTGTGTTTGCTGTCTGAACAGACATTGTTGTGTTCTGACCGTGTGTGTTTTGTGTGTTGTGTGTTGGTTTGTGCTTTAGGTCTGAGCGGTGAGCCATTACTCTGTTTAACTGAAGTGAAGCTCCTTGATATCTGCTGCTTTAATATTCAAAAGCCAAATGAAGAGAAAGTGTGTGCGCGTGTGTGTGTGTACGTGTGTGTGTGCTGTGAGCTATGAATGGCTACAGGTCAACCAAATGCAAATATCTGCATGTTCGGATGCTCTTTTAACACGGAATGGGAGAGAGGGATGAATACTTCATCATGTTGTGTGTGTATGATATAATTGTGTCTCTGGTCAGTGCAGAGTGTGTTTGAATTTAATTAGTTGCGTACTTACAGCCCCAATATTCACCTAATGAAGCTCGTTTGTGCAACTGCTGCACAACTAACACACCGATGATAAATGGGAGGCGTCACTTTAAAAGATGATAAATCGGTCTCTGCCCCTCTGGACATCAAAGAAACATTGAGCTCCACCACGTCCAAGCGACCGAGCCAGAGCGAGGGATCATGGGTAAATGAGACCCGAGCGGCTTCCCTGGTGGGCGTGGGGGAGTGGGGCATCGTGGGAAGTCATGTGAGGAAATCACAGGGGCCGAAAGGCACACGGTGCTGAAATGTCAGGCCCCAAAAGAGGGCCCCCGATCTGACAGAAGACTGAATAAAAGGGGAATAAGAAGAGCGGCTCACACTCTGAGTGTAAATATGAAACATCCACACAGAGCAGCAGCCCCGGAATGAGATAACACAGGAAACCAAACAAGTCACTCCACTAAATTCTGATTTCACCTCGATTAAATAATCTGACGTCATTTTACACTTTTATTTCACATTCAGGACAAAATCCAACAATTTTAGGCTTTAAAAAGTAGATTTAGGAAACATTCTCAATGTCTTTAATATTATTAAACTTAATATTTAATAAATATTTAGATCCATTTTTAATTTTCGGTACCATTTGTCCATCTGATGAAAAGTCATGGGTAAAGGAACATTTTAGCCCATAACTCCTGAAATATTATGGACCACTACCATTTTTTCATGGTGACTTCATGACTCATTATAATCAAATAATAATATATAATCTTTAAATCTTTCAGTATAACACATTTCTGCTCAAACACATTTTTTTTCGCTATCTTGATTTGTTTTAAAATTAAATTTAATACATAATATGTTCTACATGAAACTGAACAAAAAAGATTAATTTGTTTTTGATGATCCATACTGCTTTCCTGTCATTGGTTATGCACGTTGTTGCTGTCGGGTCGTATTTGACACAAACTTTTGCAATTTTTTAAAAACAAATTGTGCAACTGCAAAAAAAAAAAAAAAAAAAAAAAAAAGTACACAAATGTTCACATACAGTATCAACTCTCAGGCATCTACAAAATTTGATGTCATTTGGCCTATAGGTGGCGCTAGAGCAACATACTGTACATTTAAATGTCCATAACTGACTGGTCATTCAGCATGATTATGTGTCACAATGTGGATTTTGATGAAGATCCAGATTAAACATTTTCTATTAAAATATCAAATTGTGCAGCCTTGGTGGAGGTCTTTTAGCATCTCTCTCTCTCTCTCTCTCTCTCTCTCTCTCTCTCTNCCCCCCTGCTCATCGTCTTGCAGGCTCACACTGTAATGACACAGAGCGAGACTTAATGCACCTACCAAGACAGTGATTATCACCTCTGTAATCCTACAGTTCATTAGTCTCCCCCCCTCTTAATAATTAAGTTGGAGAAGTGCCGGGCTCCAGAGAGACTCTCCTCCTTCTTCTCAACCTCCTCCTCCTCCTCCTCTTCCTCCTTCTCCTCCTCCTCTTCACTAATGCACACATTAACAATAAAGCCTAAAAGAAGGTGTGGGCTGGAAACTCGAGCTTGGGCTGCAGGATGGTCCCGGGGAGGGAAGGGAAGGTGGGGTCTCTCCACTTCACTTGTTAGCAGCCGTTTTATGGGCTTTATCGATCAAATGTGTGGCATGGGCTGAGGTTAACGAGCAGTGAGGTTGTTTGCTTAATTGAACTTTATGTTGCCAAAGGGGAATTGTTGGGAAAATGCTTTTTAAATGCTCCCTAATGTTTACGGAGAGTTGCTCCGGTATGTGTGTGTTAGCTGGGTATGAAGCTGAAGCATGAACATTTGCTCTGACAAACACGCCAGAACAAACTGAGTCAAAAATTATCAGTGATGCTTTTCCGTCCAAAACGTTGGGGGTAGATGCAGAAAACTGCTGTATACAACGGATAACTACTGACCACATGTAGTTTGATTGATAAGTTGTGATCCGGGCATAGAAAGCTCTCACTCAGGTGCTGCAGTTCCTTTCTTTTCAAAATAAGCTGCAAACTCAACATACTTCTGTCAACAATGCTGGAGGAATTTTATTTTATTTTATTTTTTTTAAATCCTCCATAGCTGATATAATGTCATGATCTGACAAGGCCTTTGTAGGTAATTTAAAGGATAACAGCAGAATTAGTCATCAGACACTTTTACCAGAGTAAAGATTGAGTTCTTTTCTCAGCCCTACTAATCATTCTCCATCCTCAGATACGGATAGAGGACAAGGTCACTGATCGAAGCCACTTTAAAATGAAGCTTTATTGTATAAACATGAAATTGATGTTTTTTTTGTTTTTTGTTTTTTGTTTTTTTTTTGTGAATGCAGCTCGTCATCACGATGGCAAAGAGAAAGAGGAAAAGGACCATTTCCCTCTCTAAGATTCAGGTCTGAACCCCCAGGCAGCGTCGACACACACACACACACACACACACACACNCTCTCTCTCTCTCTCTCTCTCTCTCTCTCTCTCTCTCTCTCTCTCTCTCTCTCTCCTGGTCCACACCAAAATCTGTAAACATTATGAGAAGAAGACGGACTCTGAGGACTCGCTGCTCTCATGCATAATGCAGAGGGAGAGTTTGACCGCTGGCCTGGAGCTGATTGGCCGTCTCGGGGTCAGGAGCGGGTTGGAGGGGGGGTGGAGAGA
>VXCM01002760.1:5275-30522 GCA_014773175.1 Lucifuga dentata
TGAAGGACATTGATGATGTATTTCCTGTGGTCTGAAGGACATTGATGATGTATTTCCTGAGGTTTGAAGGACATTGATGATGTATTTCCTGAGGTTTGAAGGACATTGATGATGTATTTCCTGTGGTTCGAAGGTTTGAAGGACATTAATGATGTATTTCCTGTGGTCTGAAGGACATTGATGATGTATTTCCTGTGGTTTGAAGGACATTGATGATGTATTTCCTGTGGCTTGAAGGACATTGATGATGTATTTCCTGTGGTCTGAAGGACATTGATGATGTATTTCCTGTGGCTTGAAGGACATTGATGACATATTTCCTGTAGTTTAAAGGACATTGATGATGTATTTCCTGTGGCTTGAAGGACATTGATGACGTATTTCCTGTAGTTTAAAGGACATTGATGACGTATTTCCTGTGGTTTAAAGGACATTGATGACGTATTTCCTGTGGTTTGAAGGACATTGATGACGTATTTCCTGTGGTTTGAAGGACATTGATGATGTATTTCCTGTGGCTTGAAGGACATTGATGATGTATTTCCTGTGGTCTGAAGGACATTGATGATGTATTTCCTGTGGTTTGAAGGACATTGATGACGTATTTCCTGTGGTTCCAGTATGATTTATCTGCACTTTAGCTGATTTGTTCTCCTCTGTCCTTGTTCACATATAAGGTTGGACTTTTGCTCATCTTCCACAGTAACTCAGAGATTAAACCGGCTGTGAGGCTTGAGGAGAAAAGGTGAAGGGGCGGGGTCAGGAGTGCGTTTTTAAGAAGCCATATGTCTTGCCATTGTAATACAGAAGCAGATGGGTGCTGTCACCCTGACTGGGATCAGCGTTCAAAGGGTTTTGGATTATTACAGCTCAGGTTTGCTGTTTACATGAGAGCACAGCCTGCAGTCTCTTACTGGTTCTCAGTTCTGGTTCTGGAGTACCACAGCACAGCACACTTTCCATCTCACATCTGGTCAGATGTGTTCACCTGATCAGGAGTTGGCGCCTACCAGAACTCAACTGGCTAAACACACATACTAACTAAATTAATTAAAGTAAAGTTAGATTACAGGACTGTTTGTGTTGCTTTACAATATTAATCACAGTATTAAACATATGTGCAGAGAAGTAATATTCTGAAATTAGTTACACTTATATATCAATGGCAAACAGTTATTATACACTATAGATAGTTAACTTGGTGATATATTTTGACCTTTTTATTTCAGTGTCATGCAAGAAAAAAACACTTTATTCTGCTGTTAGCTGATCGTTTATATTCACAAAGCTCGCTTCCACGGCGCTGCCATGTTGAGTGACGTCATACCCGTGAAATCGGGGTACATGGATTTTGTCCGAATTTTCAAGTTGGAGCTCCGACTTCAAGTTCCAATGCATTTTTTCAAGTCGGACGGCCGAAATTTTCGAGTTCTGAGTTTGTCTGGAACGCAGCATTAGAACCACTGACCTTCTATATTTCACAGACACAGAGGTCATCTGATATTTACTGCAGTCTTTCTTTATTTTGCACCTTTCTTGTGCGTCTTTTTCAGTCAATAAGAAGTGAAAGAAGCTGAATATGTAAATGTGACTTTAGAGCATTTTGAATAAAATTCTGACCTCTCCTCTGCAGCATAGACCCATTTGGAGAAGATGCGGTGACACTGATTAATGGTCTTTTCATGTAATCAGATCTGTTGATAAGAATACAAATTAGTAAAGCAGTTTAAGCCTGATGAATAATCAGTAAGAAAAGAAGAAAGAAAAAAAGCTTTCCTTTAATGGTTTTTGTGTGTTATACCACACAAGTGCCCAACATTTTCACACACAAGATTTTGGTTTCCATTTACTGAGACAAGATCCCTCCATTCTGTTAAGAGAGCTGCTGAAACAGCTCCCAGAGTGCACAAATATCACAAAACCATCCAGTAAATCTGCTCACGCTGCACATTTATTTGATGAAACGTTTCCCTTTGAAAACAGTAAATTATACCTACCTTGGGGTGACTTTTGGCAACAAGAATCATTTTGTTTGCACTTTGCAACAAACCCACTCTGTAGCAGTTTAACTTAGCATTCAATCAGTTTGAGTTAACTAAAATTTTCATTAGTACCCACAACGCACAATACACAAACACAAGTGGAACAATCAGCATTTATTATAAAATACTAAACATTTATGTTGTTGATGGAGGGGAGGGGGGGGGGNTTTTTTTTTTTTTTTTAATTGTACATAAGACATTGGAGTAAAATTCACAATTCTAAAAACTCAAAAGATGCTGTTTCTCCAGAATCCTACAGTTATGATGTTATACTGGCATTTTATCCAGAATTGTTGAGGCTTGATTGGATGAAGAGCCTGAAAGTTTGACAGTTTCTCCAGCCTGCGACCAGGATGTGACACAACAGGACATCATCGTGTGCATAAATAAATACTTTCTATCCAAAGAAGTTCCTAATTTAGCTAAATTTAGCTTAACCTACAATCCATTCCTCATATATCATGAGCTTCAGGTAGTGATCAAAAGAATGAGATCACGAACACAAGCGACTGAAATATACAGTATACTTTATTTATGTAGCACAGTTCATACACTGTGCAACTCAAAATGCTTCACACAAAAATAAAAAGAAACACAAAAAAGATAAATAAGTAAAAAGCAGAAGATAAAACATAAAATTAAAAGAAAATAGTCAATAAAGGCATTGAATATCAATATTTAGCATAAAAGCAGTACTGAAAAGATATATCTTAAAATTTTTCTTAAAAACATCCACAGTTTGAGAAACATGTATGTACTGTGGTAAAGTGTTCCATAGTTTTGGACCAAAGAAACCAAAAGCCGCCTCACCACGCTTTTTTGTTCTGACTTTAGGAACAGTTAAGAGGCTTAAGTTAGGGAACCTAAGTAGCCTAACAGTTACATAGTTGTGCAACATATCCGATAGATAAGAGGGGGTAGTGCCATTTAATGACTTAAAAATCAATAAAAGAAACTTAAAATTTATTCTTTTGGCAACAGTAGCCAATGCAAAGATTTTAGGATAAGAGTAATGAGTTGTGAAATAAGGAGCACGGACCTCAGGAGAGGCTCAAAGTAGAATTGTTGCTCCTTTGCATTGAAAGGAGCCAGCTGAGGTGTTTCGGGCGTCTGATTAGGCTGCTTCATGGACACCTCCCTGTGGAGGTTTTCCGAGCATGTCCAACTTACATATCCCATCTGGCCTGGGAATGCCTCGGAATCCCCCAGCAGGAGCTGGAGGATGTGGCTGGGGAGCAGAACATCTGGGCTAGCTTGCTTGGCCTGCTGCCACCATGACCTGGTCCTAGTGTAGAGAAGAAAATGGATTCATGGATGGATAGCTCAATATTATTCCATGTTTTTTTTTTTTTTTTTTTNTTTTTTTTTTTTTTTTTGTCCTGATTGATTTGGATGAATTGATTTCTCTGACTGACTGAGTTGAATAAAGACATCATTTAAAGGACCATACCATCCATTTTGCATGTTTGAGCCTAATATATTCAATTTTCATACATGTTACGTTACTGACAATCATTTCTCAAAGGATGAAACAGTATTTCAGCTTTCCTGATATTTTGAAAAATCTCTTAAAATCAAAATCAAATATTCAAGTGATACACCCACCTTAAAAATCCATGTTTCTCCTGCTAATATTTACACAGCCTTATGAAGTCATGGTCCTTTAAATTTTTCCATAAACACAGGTCTTCTTTTGGGACTATATTCCCTGGTGGAGGCATACATTCACTGCACACTTTTTATTGAGCTTAAATGCTAAAATTACATAACTTCTAAAAAAAAACTTGCATACACGTCTTGTTGGTGATGATGGATTACCTATCCCAAGAACGTTTCAAGTATCAACAAGTTGATTTTAATAGCAGAATGAACTGAAACCAATGGAGGTCTGGAAGGTAGGAAAAACATTTTTAACTCACCGTTCCTGTAGTATGCTTTGAGAAATGATTGTCAGTAACAGTACATGTATGAAAATTGAATATATTAGGCTCAAACATGTAAAATGGCCTGTATGGTCCTTTAAAACATCTTTGCCAGGTTCAGAAGGAAAACTCTTTGACCATGTGACTTTCTGTCTTTCAGGAGTCTGTCTGAACTGTGAGGGCAACACCCAAGGATCAAACTGTGAGGAGTGTAAGCCTGGTTTTTACCGCCACCCCGCCGCCGCCCTGACCGACGCCTGTGCACCGTGTCCCTGCTCCAACTCCACCTCCACCGGCACCTGCCACACCGGTCAGTACGCCACAGGACAGGCTTTCAGACCTGTACTTTGTTCATCTGAATCAAAATTGTTTCAAAAAATCTAATTTTCCGGTTGGTTTGGTTCAGTTTCACACAGGAAAACATCCAATCAAACCACAATATATCAGCAAACTCATTGTCATTGGTCAGAAATGTCTTGGAGCGGGAGAAAGAATCAAAACAGGGAAAAGTTTACCTGCTGGAAAAACGGTTCTGACAGTTCTCAGATAAACTATAAATGCCAACAAGAATTCACTTCTTAACCCAGTTACCATGTAACCTGGTTCTTAGTGCATGCATGTGAACATGATGCTGTAAATTAACCCAGTTAACTTCAGACTCCCATTATCAGTAACCTAGATAAATCTCAGCTTCAAAAATAGAGATGCAATTAATTAATGTATCAGTTAAATTAAATTAAATTACATTAAATTAATGTATCAGTTACAGATCATTTGGTTATCATTATCGTTTAAGCTGTAGAATATTAATATGAATGTCTAAAAGTGATTCTTACATCTAATGATTGTGAATTTTGTCTAACAGCTAGTGGTGGAGATATAGTCTTAAAGGACCATACCGTAGTTTTGCATGTTTGAGCCTAATATATTCAATTTTCTTACTTGTTACTTTACTGACAATCATTTCCCATGGATGTAGTATAGTGGAGCTACTCGGATATCCATGGATGTCCACACACCCCTATGCATACACCCTGTGACGTAAACAGATGACGAAGTTTACGTCACACTAGGCCTGGGCGATAAATCAGTTTAATCGATTAATTCCAGTTTACATTTTGGCAAGATATGTAAAATGGCTCAATTGGAAAATCGAGGTTTTTTTTAAAAAAACTACTATCTAACTATTTTTAACAGGGAAAATGTGGCAGCGGGTCGCTCTCTGTCAATCAAGCCCGTTCCCGTTTCATGCGTGTTAAACCAACAAGCCTTATTTATACTTTCACGTGTCCTGAGGGTCACGGCTCTGCCTGCAGTGGACACGGACGCAGTCTCCAACTTTACCAATCAATGGTCCGTCACGTTCGCTGATGACACGCCCACTTTCAGCAGGTCAGACGTGCAGCAAGATGCTAACAAGCACTTTGACTGCAGATGAGCTAGTTTCTAAAAAGGTAACGTCTCTTCATCGTTTGGAAGTTGTTCGGTTTTGTGCTTCACAGCGTGGAGCTCCTATAAACGTTACAGACCTGTTTGCTGCAGCTTCACGGTGTGCAGCAGACGGGTCTGTAGGTGGAATACTGTAACATACATGTTACATGTAATACTATAACATGTCAGAGCATCAAGAGGCAGCAGACAGGAAGCTGGACATCCTGCTAAAACCTTTCAGTTTAAAAGGTTTTGGTTAGAAAGCCCGACAGTTTATTATTTTAATAAAGAAAATACTCATTTGAATTAGGTCTTTTNCCCCCCCCCCCCGCCAAAAATAAATAAATAAATAATAATCGATTTAAATCGAAAATTGGCCATCAGTGTGAAAAAAATTGAGATTTTATTTTTAGGCCATATCGCCCAGCCCTACGTCACACAGACCCTCGTGTCCTCGGAAAGTATGAATTGGTCTTTAGTGTCATCTGGCTCAAACATCAAAGCTTGTTAGCCAAATTCTCACCTTATTCAGGCCAGCATGTTATGCAGACTGTGTGTAGTGTGTTTAAGTCTTCATTCAGCATCGGATCGGTGTATGGTCACCTTGCCCTTCCCACTCCGGGGCCAATCATTCGCAATGTGGCCATTTCCTGAAGGCCCATTGGTGGCAGCTAGCATGGCAACAGCCATGTATAGATGCACTTAAGCTGTCAGGTTGCGTTTGGGCCTGCAGGGGTCACGATGGAGGTTGCGTAACATGGGAGCGAGGGGAAGGGACGTGAACCAGGCCGAGCTGATGTGGGGCCAACACGAGCACAGCTGGGCCGTTTCACCACATCCAGGCAGACGGGGGATGGGCGTCGTGGTTTTGTTCTGTAGGAAGAGATGCACCAAGNTCACCACATCCAGGCAGACGGGGGATGGGCGTCGTGGTTTTGTTCTGTAGGAAGAGATGCACCAAGAAAGAAGTAATGAGCCACACAGCATCACGTCCTTTAGTTTGGACTAAATGCTAAACCCTGGAGCTAGAAAGAGAAGAAGCCGCCGCTAGAGGTTGCCCTGGCAACAGTGACAGATGAGAAGATGCCACAATGCGGTATCATGGCTCGACCCTCTCGGATAGATGCTGTGTACATGTGCTGATGAGGCCTGTTGCAGTAAACGAATATCCCTCCATATTGACTCAGAGAGGCGAAACGGAGCATTTTACCAGTTCACAGAATATAGGTCATACATACCAAATCATCCACGTGTGATTGTGTCTTTCCTCAGTGGCACTTGATCGCTGTGCTCATTAACTTCATCCTGAGGTTCCTAAAATATTTTTAGACACTTTGTGTTTGTGTTCTTTTTTTTTCTATCTGTGTGTGTCAGACAGTAAAAACCTGTGTTCACCTGTATGTGTCATATAGCAAAGTGGAGGATGATTGAAAAAAAGCAGGTCAGGTCCTTTGGCCCGCAGCAGCTCATGTTTCCTCCTGATTATATAACCCAGCCGGCTGGCTTCCTTTGAACCCCCGCAGAGGTTAAAAAAAGCTTACCAGGAGCAGCCTGCTCGCTGCTGCAATATACAACGTGGTCATGTGACTTTGAGCAGCATCTAGGCAAGTGGAAGGCAGTTAATTGTGTTTAAATCATTCGACACCCGGTGCTGGAGAGCATCAGTCAGTGGCTCCACAGAGCTGTGGAGGAGATTATCCTCACACTCACAGATCTACGCTCTGCTGCTTTACGACACGATCATGGCTAAATCCTTATTTCTCTGCTCACATAGAATTAGTCATCCATATTAAAGGACCATACCACCCATCTTGCATGTTTGAGCCTAATATATTCAATTTTCATACATGTTACGTTACTGACAATCATTTCCCAAAGGATAAAACTGTATTTCAGCTTTCCTAATATTTTACAAAATCTCTTAATCTTTCAAAATCAAATATTCAAGTGATACACCCACCTTAAAAATCCATGTTTCTCCTGCTAATAGTTACGCAGCCTTATGAAGTCACGGTCCTTTAAATTTTTCCATAAACACAGGTCTTCTTTTGGGACTATATTCCCCGGTGGAGGCATACATTCACTCCACGCTTTTTATTGAGCTTAAACGCTAAAATTACATAACTTCTAAAAAAACCTGAATACACGTCTTGTTGGTGATGATGGATTACCTATCCCAAGAACGTTTACAGTATCAACAAGTTGATTTTAGTAGCATACCAGGATGGACTGAAGCCAGTGGTGGTCTGGAAGGTAGGAAAAACATTTTTAATTCACCATTCCAGTAGTATAATAATAATAATAATAATAATAATACATTTAATACATTTTATTTGTGTAGCGCTTTAAAAGGTACNATAATAATAATAATAATAATAATAATACATTTAATACATTTTATTTGTGTAGCGCTTTAAAAGGTACTCAAAGGCACTTTACATAGTAAAAACTAAAAGAAACAGTGAAAGCAATAACAGAATAAAAACAATTACAATTAATTACAACAATTACAATCCAACAATTGGATTAACAGTTACAGAATGAAGGAACAATAATAACAATAAGAGAAGAGGGGATCACAGATTAAAAGCAGATTTAAATAGGCAGGTTTTGAGTGCAGATTTGAAAGAGGGGAGTGATGGGGAAAGTCCGAGGTGTTGGGGGAGGGAGTTCCAGAGGGCGGGGGCAGCAATGGAAAAGGCTCTGTCCTCAGTACGCTTTGGGAAATGATTGTCAGTAACATTACATGTATGAAAATGGAATATATTAAACTCAAACATGCAAAATGGATGGTATGGTCCTTTAATGAAGAAAATCATTTTGAATTGTTAAAAAAAGCCACCTTTACTTCCTCAGCCAATCAGGTCACTTCGTCCATCTCTTCACCCACTGCTGCAGACCTGACCTGTAGCCTTTCTTTACAGTAATGGAGCCCACACAGAAGTGGACCTGGATAGGTTTTGGGGGGGTTTAGTCCAGATCAGCGGCTCCAGTATTCATACCTGCAGTATGTTGCTGTTTCTGTAATTCATACGGAGATTAAATTTAACAGGAGAGAGAGAGAGAGAGAGAGAGAGAGAGAGAGATAAAGTCAGAGACAGAGAAAAAGAGAGAGACAGGGACAGACAGAGACAGAGAAGGAGGGGGAGAGAGACGAGAGAGAGAAAGACAGACAGGGAGAGAAAGAGAGAGAGACATATAGAGAGTCAGAGAGAGAGAGAGAGAGATTGCTCTTTAATAAATGAAGTCATACATATCAGAGATGCAGCAGCACAGTCTCTAACATTTTAATGTAATTTTTTCAGTCCAGATGTTTTATTTTTTTAGTTGATTTTTAGCGAGTCTACATTTATCCCACTGGCATCATCAGGTACCTGAATGTGTCGAAGAGGTTTCACGTTCTCCAAGCAACGTTGAAATGTTCAAGTGAAACATGAACGGAGCGAAGGCGCCGTGTTGCCTTCAGGTCCAAACAGAATCTGTCGTTCTGCTCCTATGAAGCTTGTGTGTCTGAATTATCTGCCTCTGAGTTTAGTTGAGCTCCACTTTGTGTTCACTTTGATGCTGTAATCATTGTTGGATCATTTTATATTTATTTTTGGATCACAGCCATGTGGGGGCGCTATCAGGGAACATGGCTCACTCAAATCAAATCTGTGTGATCCTGAGCCACCTGGTGGAAACCTGGTGACACTGCATGTGGTCTGAAGAACCTATATGTATTAATTTTCCCTTTTAAAACAATTAAGAATTGAAATTCATAATGCTAATTAAGCCCCCTTTTTTACATAAAAGCATATAAAAAAAAACCTTTTATGTGACAGTACTTAATTTGTGAGCCCATGTGGGTTTTAGGATTTCTTTACTGGTGGTTGGGTTTTTTTTTGGGGNGGGGGGGGGGGGGTGTAGAGCAGTGGTAGTCACTGTTATTTCACAGTGAGCCATAATGACAGATCATGATCATCAGGAGAGCCGCAATAAACTTTCATACTTGTTTCAATTTACTGTAGATATTATATATTTCTAATTGAATATTTTAATTAGAAATATTGGTCAATAACATGGTTACAATAGAACATAAACTTTGCTGCAGATTACCATACTAGCATCTTATTTTATCAGATTCCTGCTTACATTTACTTTTTTCTATTTGAACAGTCCCAAACTAGTGCCAAAATTCTAGTGAACCAGATTTCAAATTCAAACCAAATTTCCAGCCATCCAGTTTCAACTACATTATATTTTGACAAACTGTATCCTCAGTTCAGTAAACTACTTTCTGTGTATTACATTAACAGCAAAATGACCCCAAACAGAAAGTTGTTTTCCACAAAGGAAAATTCATCTGTCCACCTTTCCTGAAACCTTCTGTTTTACATTTCTATGGCACAAATCTTTTTCTCTTTTTGTGTGCCCTCCTCCTCCTCCTTTCCTTCTCTCCTTTCCTTCTCTCCTTGTGTTTGAGATGATCCTAGCTGCTCTTTTCAGGCTGCTTTTGTTTTATTCTCACACAGCGTATCAGTAAGCCAGCACCTGCTGACACGGACAGCTTGATGACAGTCTGCAGCAATTAACACCATACACAACATCACACTGCCCCCTATCGGTGGGAGGTGTTTCTGCACTTGAAATTTAAGTATTATATTAACCCAGCCTAGTGGTGAGCTGCATGCAGCTCCGTGGCGAGCATGCGATGACTAATGCTGCGTTCCAAGTTCTTATTTCGTTTCCACGTTTCCCTCACTTGTGTCTTTTCCTCACGTCTTAGCCCCGCCCACTGAAGACGCGAGGAAAAGAAGCGAGGACAGAGGAGCTGAGGAAGGACGANCGTCTTAGCCCCGCCCACTGAAGACGCGAGGAAAAGAAGCGAGGACAGAGGAGCTGAGGAAGGACGATTTAAGAGAAATGAAACATCCTGGCTTGTCATCTGAGGAGACATGACTTGTCACACAGCTGATCAGCTTGGAGCAAGAGTGTTTTAGTTTCTACAAGATGATAAAATAATGAAATATTCTGATTATTACTGTAATAATTAACATGGACAGTTTGACAAACGTCCAGAACAATCTGACGATATAATCTGGCGTTTTATTGATTTATGTTTCTTTATCATTCAGAGCTGCACTGAACACATCCAGCCGTTTTAAACAGATGATCAATCAGACAAAATTAAACATCAATAATCAGAAACATCAGAATCCTGAGATGTTGCTGTTATTTTTCTGTTTACATGTTTGATGAAACTGTGCGGTCATATTAAGATGCGTGTGGCTGTATCAGATCAGCTGTAGATGTCCAATCAGAAACAGACTTCCAGTAAAGGGGCGTGTCTGTCAGGTAACAGACTTCCTGTAGGAGCCTCTCGCGTTTCCTCGCTCATGTCTCCCAGATGAACAAAACAGAAATAAGCCCTTTGGTAGATAAAGATGGCGGACCGGATTGGTTTCCGGGTCACGCGTGGATCAAGGACCGAAGAGTGATCAAATAAGAACTTGGAACCCTCTGACTGCCATGGAGGGACACTCCTCAGCCTCTTCTTATCCACATCGTAGTGAAGTGCAGGGTCTGATGAGTATCTGTCTTCTCCTCTGCAGACGCCAGCGGCTCTCCGGTATGTGACCGGTGCCTCCCCTGGCACGGCGGCCCACGGTGCAACCAGTGCAGCGCTGGCTTCTACAAAGCGTCTGGGGCTTGTGTTCCTTGTGACTGCAGTGGGAACGCAGACCCTCAGGGCCCCACCCAGATCTGCCGCCCTGACACCGGCCGCTGCCTTCGCTGCATCAACAACACCGCGGGGCCCCAGTGCCAGCTCTGCGCTCCGGGCTTCACCGGGGACGCCAGGGCGCAAAACTGCACCCGTTTAAGTAAGACTCAGCCTGTAACGTGAACGGTTTGCTCAAACGTGGTTTTATTCCGTTAATTTTAACACCCAGAAGAATTAATCAAACACGGCGTCACACTTAACATGTCCTTAGGGACAAATATCATCACGCATCCACGTTCCTTCATTCATAAATATCTGTCGTAGGCTTCTTTTTTGTGTGTCTTTAAAGAGGCATTACTACGGTATTTTCTTATTTACGTGTTGAGGAAGTGATTCATAAAACACACTGTCACGCAAAAATTAAGACCTGATTCGTTGGTGGTAAATTTCAGCAGTATGATGTCTGTGCTGCTGTGTATGCAGTCTGAGGCAGCTGCTTTTATTTAAGTTCTCAGGTTAATTGCTGTGATTCCAAACATGTGTTGAACAATTAAGTTATTACGTGATCTGGAGCCATTTGAAGGCAGGAGGTTGTTCCTGAGATAGTTTCAGTATGCTCTATTAAAGGGAGTGCATAAGATATCGCGGTTGATTATATTTAATGAATGCAAGAAATTTTTTAGAACTAATTTTTTATTTAGAAACTATTCAGTATTCTGTTCAGATTAGTAGGAAAAATATGGATTTGTTGCATATTAATTCTCAGCTTTAGGTTAACAAAATGTCAACACTGTTAAATACTGTATGTATATATTGTAACCACAGTCTAAGAATGGAGCATTGGGTACTGTCACACTAAGAAAATGACAAAGTAATGTGGTTTAAAAGGCCAGAAGGTTTAGAAAAGTCACTAATTTTCGACTGAAAAACCACAAATTAACTTATAAAAGAAATTACTCAAAAAAAAAAAAAAAAANAAAAAAAAAAAAAAAAGAAACAAATAATGCTTAAAAAATAAAGATATTGTACATACTGCCAATAGTTAGCTTTGGTCATTTTTAATTGAAGGTGTATTTTCACACTTGTTAGACCTTACAAAATATAGTGGATTATCCACTAATTAGTATATATATATGTATATATATAAACACACTACTGCTCAAAAGTTTAGAATCACTTGTCATTTAAGTAGTTCTTGTTATTTTATTCAAGAATAGTGTTTTTTAAATTATATGAAACCACCACCAAAATGTATTTAAGATGTTTTATTTGATATTTCAAAGTTTTTAAATGATAAATAACACTATTGTAGTGATTTCTCATGGTGAGATTTAATCTCTGCTTTGTAAATATGAGGCATCAGTTTCTACAGCATCAGGAATAATCTAGAATCTCTGGAACCACATCCAGCTTCTCTACATGAATCTAGAATCATCTACAACTCATGTCAGGATTCTGGACAATTTAAATAAAATGTCTTAATTTTTACAGCTTCTTTCACATTATTTTAAAATTATGTAGGCGCGTAATACCAACAGACATATAGAATCATTTTATACATACATACATATGAAACAAAACTAGTTTTACATGACTGGAAACATGGATTCTATGTGAAAATCACTAGTGATTCCATACTGGAGCTGTAGTAGTAGTAGTAGTAGTAGTAGTAGTAGTAGAGCTTTTATTCTAGACTCTTAGTCCGTAAAAACGACACAACATAAAATTCACACAAAAAACAGAAGTACAAAAAACAACAGAACACATATTTACAACAAATAACTGTACCAATGCCTCCACAGCTTGATCACATCCATACAAAGCTGAACTTCACATTAACCAGTAGTGTGTGTATATATGCGTATAATATATACATATAACAAGCGGTAGTGTGTATATATAGATATATATGTATATAAAATACTGTAGCTCATTGGGTGAAGTTGATTATTATGTATATATTCAAACAACACATGCAGCAGGACTTTGTGTAGTAACTACGCAGTTACATCATTTTGCCACAAGGTGTCGGGATGGATATGATTATGTAATTTAATACACACTGAGGTCCCAGATTTATAAAAATAAAAAGGTAAATAAGGAAGATCTGTGTGTTTGGCATCAAGCCGTTTCCTCCAGAGTTTATTATGTTTTGTATCAGAAGTTATCAGTGTGTTATCACACTTTATCAGCACTTAGCACAGGTCAATTAGCGTTTCACATCATAGAGTGGTGAGTTTAACCCATAGTTTGGTTTGGTAGGACAGAATGGTTGCTATGGTTATCCAATCAGAAACCCATGTTCTCTGTCAGTGTGTTTATCAGATGGTAGAATGTTTAATGTTTAAATACTTGATGAATTATGCACTAACGTTGCGTATTATTTGCTTTTCTCAGCACCCCGGCTCATTCCCACACTAGCTGACACAAACACGACAGAAGCCCCGACAACCAGCCCGTCTACCCCGCCCACACCACCCACCACCAGCATTTTGACCTCCGGCGCAGCCAGAGGCGTCCCAGCGTCCACGTCCAGCAGCAGCACCAGCACGGCGCCGAGCACCGCCGCCGCCGCCACCACCACCCAGGCTCTGCTGACCAGCTTGAGCAGCCCCACCGACAACACCACGGCGGCCCTGACTGAAGTCTCCTGGACCCAGTTCAACATCATCATCCTGGCTGTCATCATCCTGGTGGTCCTGCTGCTGCTGGGCTTCGTCGGAGGCGTGTACACCTACAGGGAGTACCAGAACCGCAAGCTCAACGCCCCTTTCTGGACCATCGAGCTGAAAGAGGACAACATCAGCTTCAGCAGCTACCACGACAGCATCCCCAACGCCGACGTGTCGGGCCTGCTGGAGGACGAGGCCAACGAGGTNCAGCTACCACGACAGCATCCCCAACGCCGACGTGTCGGGCCTGCTGGAGGACGAGGCCAACGAGGTGGCGCCCAACGGCCAGCTGGCACTCAGCACACAGGGAAACTGCTACAAAGCTTAGCGTTCCTCCATCTCCACGCCACACAAAGCTGCTGGAACTCAGCGAATCCAAAGCTCCTTCACGCACGACTGTTTGTCACCCCGCTCACCACAATACTTACAGACAAAAGACGAAGAGCACCCGCCTAAAATGTTCCCCTTTTTTTGTATGATTTTTGTGGAGAAATGGGTCCAAAGAGAGTNCCCGCCTAAAATGTTCCCCTTTTTTTGTATGATTTTTGTGGAGAAATGGGTCCAAAGAGAGTGTTTTGTTTGAGTTGAACCAGCAGAGGGCGGTGTTGTGGGTTTGTTAGATAATTGGCAAGATGGCACAAACTGTTTGCTACTGAAGCGATTCTTACGAAAAAGGAGCCGCACATTTCAGCTATTTTTTAAAAAAGAACTAACTGACTCTTTAAGTTATAACTCGATTGCTGGACCGGTGATCTCAAACGGAGACGATGATTGTTATTTAACTTAATTTTTTATTCCGTTCTTATTTATTGGTCGACGTTTTATTCTCGGGAGACACGCTGCACACGTTTATTCACGGCGTTTTCACCTTACGTGCTGTAGAACATGGCCCATGCGTTTCCATGTGGAGTTTGCGTGTGTTTTTGTGAGAGTGTCAGAGGGAAGATGAAGAGCTGCCAGCACACACACACACACACACACACACCTACACCTCATCACCGTTTGTTTATAGCTTCATGCCTGTTGACAAAGCGCCAGCTCACCTTGAGTATCAAGAGGAGTGTTTCTTTTGAAGAAACGACAGCTGCAGACTATACACTCTCACTACATGGTACACAATGACTCACACCAGGCTTACGCAACCGCCTCACCACGCGTGTAATTCAGCTGGAATCTTATCTGCTCTGCTTCCTACCTCAGTTGAATCTAAACAAAAAAAAAAAGAAAAGCTCACTCACATTCGTGTAGAGGCTTGGCTCTTACTCAGTCTGACTCTTTATTGCTGTTAAACGTAGAATTCTGGTGAAATGGGTGAAGCTGTCCTGGAGTGAAACCAGCCTGTGGTGTAAGGGACCATCCCAGTGATTGTGCATGTTTGGAGCCCAATATATACAACCTGTTACGTTACAGACAAGCAATGTCCAAAACAGAAAACCATATTTTAGTTTTCCTCTTATTTTTTTTCAAATCTCCTAAGCTTTCAAAATCAAATGTTCAGGTGATACACACACCTTAAAATTCAGCGTTTCACCTTCTAACACTTTNCTTTCAAAATCAAATGTTCAGGTGATACACACACCTTAAAATTCAGCGTTTCACCTTCTAACACTTTTGCACAATTGTAGAAGGCTTGCTCATTTTAATTTCTTGGTACAAGCCATCTTCTCCTGGGACTATATTTCCTGGCAGAGACATACATCATCTTCCGTGCAGCTCCGTGTTGAAAACCTAATAGTCATGTTGTTCTCTGTGATGGATTACTGATTTCAAGCAAGTTTCAAGTCTGTATTAGTTGATTTTTATGTCGTACTGGAATGAACTAAAACCAATGGCAGTCTGGAAAGTAGGAACAACAACTGTAAAATGTGCCGCTAATGCAGTATATTTTGGGAAATGGTTGTCAGTAACGTAACGTGTATGTGGATTGTACATATTGGGCTCAAACATGTACGATCGCTGGTATGGTCCTTTAAAAAACAAAAAAAATCTTTCACTAGTTGTTCGATATTATTTCTCATGTTCTAATTGCACCAGTCAAACCAGTGGATTGGTGTGGGATTGATGCACTTCACAAATTGGACACGTGTTAAAAAACAAACAAACAAAACACTTCTCTGTGTTGTTTCAAGGATCACGTGTTTCTTTTTACTGCGATGAATGAGCTAAGCTAAATGTGGGACGAACTCCTCAGGTACCGCCTCCTTCCCCAATGTGATTACTGTAAATAGGATTATTGTACAGATGAATGTGAATAGTAGCATTATTATTGTACAGGTAGGATACTCTGTGTGTGTGTGTGTGTGTGTGTGTGCGTGTGCGTGTGTGTGTACACCGTCACCTTTCACTCTCCAGGGTGCGATGTTGCAATCGACCCTCCACTTCTTCTGTTTTTTTTTTTTTTTTTTNTTTTTTTTTTTTTTTTTAATTCTATTTCTCGTTCTCAGTGGACTTTTCCATAGAATCAGCTGCAGGATGAAATCCCAGCATCACCGCCAACTGTTGCTCTCCAACCTACGGATCAAATGATGTAAATTATGAACCAAACTCAGAGCTCAACTCTCTAATAAAATGGGTTTAACTGTTTTCTTTGTTTTGTCTTTATCACACACTACAGCGGAAACTCAAGATTTTTCACATTTAAAAAAAAAAAGTGCAAAAATCAAATTTTTTTGGACATATTTTGACATGATATAAACTGCACTTCACCCTGCACATAATAATAATAATAATAAATGTTATTTGTTAGCGCCTTTCAAAACACTTAAGGACACCCTACAATACAACATGGACTCAAAACAGCATGAAGTTAAAATTAGGATATGAAACCTGCACGTTAAAACTTTGATTAATCGACTTCAATGTAATTATGGTGATTACACGACTTTTGAAAAAAAAAAAAAGATTTATAAGTACAATCAAGATTTTATCAAAATGTACTGACTGATTTTAACCCTCTGGAGTTAATTTAGGTCATTTTACTTGTCTTTCATTTGCCACCTAAAACACTGTAAAAATAAATAAATAAAATCATTTATTAGGCAAACTTGATTTCTGTCAAATCTGATTGTTTATAGAAAAAGTANAAATAAATAAAATCATTTATTAGGCAAACTTGATTTCTGTCAAATCTGATTGTTTATAGAAAAAGTATGAAGGGCTCGGTTAATATTGGATCACCTGATAATCAATTTTTGGAGATTTTTTTTCTTTTCTGATTTTTAAAACATTTTATCTAAGATTTTCTGGAATCAAGAACTTTATAATTATTATTAGTATTTTTTTCTCATTTTTTAAAAATGTCTTCCTTATTAGAAATCAATTTTTAACTGATTTTTTTATACCTTTTTTCTTGAATTATACAATCCATAAATGTGCAAGTTGCAGAAATGTCAAGGTTTTCCCCAAGCTAAACTCTGTCTAGTAGAACAGAGTTTAGCTTTCTGCAACAGAAAGTAAAGTACAAAAAATTAACAATAATAATAATTTAAAAATGGAGTTGAATGTAAGTATGTTATTTTTGTGCAGGATCTCTAAAAGTGTGGGCATGTTTCTGAAACAAAGCTGCACTTCCTCCAGAATTTACTCACTGTGGATGTAAACACAGCTGAGTCAGCGTTTCAAACCTGACTCACTGTTTTATTTGGCGAACATAATCAACACAAGACGCTTCACTGTGCAAATAACCTTCACCACCTGAGATCCTCACAGTTACTCAGCCTGAGAAATCACTTCTTATTTTGGGAAAAACCTTTTTCTGCTCCATGGAACTTTTCACGCCCACGCAAACCTTGCATATTTCTAAATGGGATTCAGCTCCTGAGTCATTCTCTAAATATAGTGACGTGACTTTATGCCCTAACATCCTCCATTTTACTTTCTTTTTCCTTCTCTGAAATATGATGGTAAATGTTTATTAAAGGACCATACTGCCATTCTGCATGCTTGACCCTAATATATTCAATTTTCATACATGTTACGTTACTGACAATCATTTCCCAAAGGATAAAACCGTATTTCAGCTTTCCTGATATTTTGCTAAATCTCTTAATCTTTCAAAATCAAATATTCAAGTGATACACCCACCTTAAAAATCCATGTTTCTCCTGCTAATAGTTACGCAGCCTTATGAAGTCACGGTCCTTTAAATTTTTCCATAAACGCAGGTCTTCTTTTGGGACTATATTCCCCGGTGGAGGCATACATTCACTCCACGCTTTTTATTGAGCTTAAACACTAAAATTACATAACTTCTAAAAAAACCTGAATACACGTCTTGTTGGTGATGATGGATTACCTATCCCAAGAACGTTTACAGTATCAACAAGTTGATTTTAATAGCAGAATGAACTGAAACCAATGGAGGTCTAGAAGGTAGGAAAAACATTTTTCCACTGTTCCAATAGTATGCTTTGGGAAATGATTGTCAGTAACGTTACGTGTATGAACATAGAATATTATTAGGCTCAAACATGCAAAATGGACGGTATAGTCCTTTAACATCTTGGCTTTATAATTTTCAGATTATCATCAATTATCATATTTCAATATTCATTTTACTGTTTTCATTTATTGTTGTGTCACAAGCAACAGCAACAACAAATGCTGTAAAAGATGGATTTTCCAACAGTAGCTTGAAACGCACTAAAACACTAAAGTCAACGTATTACACCAATTCTTCTTTTCCTGAAAAAACTCTTCTACAAGAACAGAAAACAATGCAACGCTACTGATCAAATTTAAATTAACCATATGACAAAAAAATGTAACGCTAAATTCATAACTAGCAGAATGTGGCAAGAAACGCGTGCATTTGAACAGCCTCTACTTCCTCTGAACTTTGACCTTTGAATTACTTCTGCACAACTTTTTCATAATACCTACATAAATTAAGGGAAAAATGTTCTTTTAAAATTATTTACATCATTAAATAGCTATTTTATCTGTTTATTTTCTTATGTATATATATATATACACACATAGTTTATTTCCTTATTGATAAACTGTACGTATGGAGAAATAAAATTTGTGAAAATAAAACAACAATCACTGTAAATGTCATGAAAGCGGAAAATCTGATGAAGGGGGATGAGCAGTTTTTCCACCGCTCAGCAATTTCTAGTGAATTTGGAAAAAAAAAAAAAAAAAAGCAAAACAACAGCGTGAAACTATTTCCTTTTATTTCAGAAAATGTTCTGTTACACAATTGTGTGTGTATGTCACCATATTTTAAGAATGACCCATTGGTTGATTGTTCCTGTTTTCTGTCTATCCCTCTGCCACTTCCTGTTTGCTCTGCAGCAAACTCAGCTCATCACCTCATCCCTAACCTCCAGACACACACACACACACACACACTGTTACTTGTTTTAAACTTCTGACTGGAGGATGTGGGCTGTTTTTAAAGCAGGTTTCACACACATAGGTCAGAGATAATTTTCACACATTAATACCAAAACATAAACTGCAAATTTTTCTTTCGTGAGTCGTAATCAACTGACAGAGTGTAACCATGGGAACGCCATCTTCAGACCCATGATAGCCTTGTTAGTTTAGCTAGTATTTAAGCCAATCTTTACGTTGGTGGAACTGCATCATTTCTGTCATGCTAGCCTAAGAGTAAAAATAAAACTGGCTTCACTGTATTTCTGTATTTTGCCCTGTGATCTATTTTGTACATCCCAGAAGTCTCATGACAGCATGTGGTCACGTATCCAGTTGTTATTGCATAAACTGTAATTGAACTGAGTCCTGCTGTAACCTCAGAGCAGAGTTTCCTGCATTTTAGGCTGACATCTCAAAAATAAATATGTAATAGTATGGAGTACCTGCAGAGTATTCTGAAGGTGTTTTGAGATATTTAGGGGTTTATGACAGCAGTAGTGTGTTAAGGGATGATCATCCTGGTTTATGGGAGGATTTTTAATTTCTTCTGTTAATTGTTCAACTATGAACCTGTTTAGGTGTGGAGGGAGACCTGAAAGACTTGTCACAGCAGGCTGGTTTAAAACAAAAAAAAAAAAAGTTCTTCCCCAAGTCCTCGGGGCAATAAAATCATGAGGTTGTAACATTTCCTAACCAGTTTCTTAATAATTCTTCTGCCTTTGCTTTCCCTTTTCAACTTGTTCTCCTGCTCATATTGCATAAACTGTTTGTAACACTCATTTCTCCAGTTCATGCATTTCGCTCTCCTGGAATTGCATCATGACCTTCAGAAATCTCTCAGTCACATGACAGTGGTGCCTCATGCTGCATGCACACAGGCTGCAGGCTCTTACACCATATCTGGCATATTAAAGGATAATACCAGTGATATTCACCTCACATGTCATACTGGCCAGAATTGTTTTTTCCTACCTTCCAGACTACCATTGCTTTTAGTTTATTCTTTTTTTTAAATTAATTTTAAACAACAAAACAAACAACAAAAACATCAACCTAAGACAAAAAACAAACAACAACCAAAAACAAAACAAAAACAAACAGGCAACTAAACAAGACAAAGCAAAAAGTGGAGACATAGATTATAACAATGCATCTAAATGTTGGATGAGACAGGAGATGAACATAACATTAATCAGCAAATCTAAATTTAATTACATCACCTGACTAGGCAAGTCCAAAAAGGCCATGATGCAGAGACTGAGTCTAGCACCTATATAGTCCAAGAATGGATACCAGATTTTATAAAACATTACAGGCTTGTCCTTAAGCCAGAAGCTCAAAGCTTCTAAAGACATAAATTCCATAATATCACAAAACCATTGTGGAAGACCAGGAGGTTTATCATCAATCCAGTGAAGTAAACCACATCTCCTGGCACTAAACAGCAAAATATCCAATAATCTCATCATATGGGGTTTAAGCTTCACAGTGGTATGTAATCCAAGGATGCATGACACAGGCCTAAGGTCCAGTTTTTCCCCAAACACTTTACAAATTTCTATATAAA
The DNA here is from genome assembly GCA_014773175.1 of Lucifuga dentata. NCBI lineage: Eukaryota > Metazoa > Chordata > Actinopteri > Ophidiiformes > Bythitidae > Lucifuga > Lucifuga dentata. The sequence goes on from VXCM01002760.1 coordinate 25,996, forward strand.
CCAATTCCCNCATGACACAGGCCTAAGGTCCAGTTTTTCCCCAAACACTTTACAAATTTCTATATAAACCAATTCCCAAACGTTCTTGCTTAAGGGGCATTGAAAAATGCAATATGTCCCTTGACAAATCTTACATTTATTACAAAATTTTGAGAGCGCTGGATTAAATTTATTTCATTGTAATGGAGTAATCTGAAGTCTGTGTATAATCCTAAATTGCAACTCTCTGATTTTATTGGTGGATAAACAGCCAGACGAACTTAACCAGACCTTTTCCCAAACATCATCTGGGACAATTTCCCCAAAATCAGATTCCCACTGAGACTTGAGATGGCTCATATTCTCCCCCGAAACAGAAAGTGCCTTATAAAATCTAATAATGAACCTTCGGGGCTCAGGATCTTGCAACACTTTTTCTACAGGAGAGCAAAATGATCCATTTGAATACAACTTAATTAAGGAAGAAATAAAACTGTGCACCTGTAGATACCTAAAAAAATGACTTGAAGAAAGATTAAACTGTTTCTTGAGCTGTTCAAAAGATTTAACAATACCATTAACCATAAAATCTCCTACCGTTTGAATAGCCTTTTCAAATCCCAGGGAGAAAACATGGTCAGATAGACTGGGAGGAAAATCCAGATTTAACTGAATGGGAGTTAAGAGTGTAAGAGAACCTTCCTGCGATCCTGTTTTCTTCACAAATTTCCACACCTTCAATGTATTCTGGAGGAGAATATTGCCCTTCACTTTATTACAAACCCATTTCTTAGAAACATTCAAAATATTATGCAGTGGAACTGGCTTTATAGGCCCAGCCTCCAAACTATGCCATGTAGAATTGGGATTATTCCTTAACCTTTCCCACGGAAAGGCAAGCTAGTTGGTAATATTTGATATTAGGAACAGCTAATCCACCTTGTTCGAGAGGAAGTTGTAACTTGCTTAACTTCAGTCTAGCCCGCTTATTTTTCCATAAAAAGGAAGACAATGCACTGTTTAGAGTTGATAACGATTTTCTAGTAAAAAGTAAGGGTATCATCTGAAAAGAATAAAGTAATTGTGGAAGTATAATCATTTTAAGGAGATTTACTCTACCCAGAAGTGATAAAGGAAGACTAGTCCACTGTGCTACCGTGCTAGGTCCTCTTTAATTTTACGAATTAAAGGTATAAAATTAGCTTTATATAGACCTGTGAGAGAAGGAGTAATGTGAATGCCTAGATAAAGAAAACCACAAGGAGACCACCGGAAAGGGGCCGAGCTAAATGATGACCAGACCTCATTCAAAGTCAGGGGCATTGCCTGAATTAGAAAAATTAATCTTATAACCTGAGAACTGGCCAAAGGTTTAATAATCTCAACAGCTCGAGATATGGAGGCCTCAGGATTTCCAAGAAAAAGTAAAACATCATCAGCATAAAGTGACGTTTTATGCTGCTGAGATCCAACGTTAATACCAGCTACCAGAGAATCACATCTAATTCCTCAGCCAGAGGTTCTATAGCAAGGGCGAACAATAGTGGGGAAATAGGACATCCCTGCCGAGTGCCATGTCCTATTGCAAATGCTTGTGATTTCAAACCATTTGTAATGACAGAAGCAGAGGGACGGGCATACAAAAGAGAAATCCACTTAATAAAGTTATCCCCCAGATTATATTTAGTAAGAACACTTAACAGATATGGCCATTCAACTCTGTCAAAGGCCTTCTCTGCGTTAAGACCACAAGACATTTGGTTTTCAATGTTGTGCCATACTGGATCAAATTTAATAGTCTCCTCACATTATTGCAGGAGTGGCAACCAGCAATGAAACCAGTCTGATCTACAGCAATAAGATCTGGGGGAATTTGTTCTAACTTTTTTGCAAGGATTTTAGCAAGTATTTTCCTGTCTACATCAAGCAGAGCAATCGGTCTATAAGAAGCACATTCCTCCACTGGTTTGCCCCTTTTCAAAATCAATGGAATATTAGCATGCATCATAGTACTTGGAAGATTATTGGAATCAAAGGAATGTGATAACATTTTGAGTAGAGGGTCAACTAAAAGATTTTGAAATGATTTTAAAAAAAACTCAGGGGTCAGGCCGTTGGGCCCTGGGGTCTTATTATTCTGCAAATTATTAATTGTCATAATAACTTCTTCATGTGTAATGTTCAACATACAGTATCTTTCTGTTCCTGTGATGCCTTAGGGAGATTAATAACTGACAAAAGTCTTTGCATCACAGTCTCATAATCAGAATTGATCTCAGATTTATACAGTGTTTCAAAAAAATGATTTAAAGCGTCCATTAATATCTTTACTACGATGAACTCTTCTGCCCAATTCATCCTTTATCACTGGAATGGCTTGTGAGTCCGACTTTTTCTTAATCATGTTGGCCAGGTATTTACTGGGTTTGTTTCCAAATTCATATATTCTCTGCCTAGCAAAAAGTAGGGATCTCTGAGCTTCAGAGGATAGAAGAGTATCAAGAGCCGCTGCAGTAACATCAATTTGTTGTCTCAAACTCTCTGAGGGGTTACTATCAAAATCTCTTTGAAGCTTAGTTAACTGTTGTTCGAGACTTTGCTGTTCTGCCTTCTGTTTTCTCTTTAGATGAGCAGAGAAAGATATTATAATGCCACGAGAGACAGCTTTAGCTGTTTCCGACAACAAATTAACAGAAATACCTGATGTGTCATTCTCGGCCATAAAAAATTAAATTGCTCAGTAAAAAATTTAATGAAGTCTGGGTTTTTAAGAAGGTAATTTTTAAACCTTTCAAGCTTTAAAGCTTTCAGTTTATTCTAGCGCACCATAAAAATCGACTGCTAGAGATTTGAAACATGCCTGAGATACGTAAGTCCATCACGGAGAATGTTAAGTTTTTTGTTTTTTTTGTCAAAGTAACTTTATTTAAGAGGTCCAACATGGAGCTGCATGGAAGACAATGCATGTCTCTGCCAGGGAATATACTGTATAATCTCAGGAGAAGACGGCTTTTGCTGAGAAATTAAAAACGAGCATCCCTTCTACATTTGTACACGCATGATAACACACGAAACATTAAATTCTAACATGGGTGTATCAACGAAACATTTGATTTTGAATTTGATTTGATTTGAAAGGAGAGAATTCGCAAAATAACAGGACAACTAAAATCTGATTTTGTTTTGGAAAATGGTTGTCAGCAACGTAACTCATATGTGAGTTGTATATATTGGGCTCAATCATGGTCCTTTAAAGGACCATACCATGCACTCACACATATATTAGGCTCAAACATGCCATTGCATGTTTGAGCCTAATATATTCAATTTTCATACGTTACGTTACTGACAATCATTTCCCAAAGGATGAAACTGTATTTCAGCTTTCCTGATAATTTGCAAAATCTCTTAATCTTTCAAAATCAAATATTCAAGTGATACACCCACCTTAAAAATCCATGTTTCTCCTGCTAATAGTTACACAGCCTTACGAAGTCACGGTCCTTTAAATTTTTCCATAAATACAGGTCTTCTTTTGGGACTATATTCTCTGATGGAGGCATACATTCACTCCACGCTTTTTATTGAGCTTAAACATTAAAATTACATAACTTCTAAAAAAAACCTGAATACACGTCTTGTTGGTGATGATGGATTACCTATCCCAAGAACGTTTCAAGTATCAACAAGTTGATTTTAATAGCAGAATGAACTGAAACCAATGGAGGTCTGGAAGGTAGGAAAAACATTTTTAATTCACTGTTCCAATAGTATGCTTTGGGAAATGATTGTCAGTAACGATACATGTATGAAAATTGAATATATTAGACTCACATGCATAATGGCTGGTATGGTCCTTTAAGTATCATAAGGAGATTCTTATGCCCATTTTCATTGGCAATGGGCCCTAAGGGTTTAGATTAGTTTGGTTTGGATTCTTCAATGGATTTTGATTGTTTTTTTTGTTTTTGTTTTTAGAGATACATTTAAAAATAAAAAAAATGTTAAGATGATTCACTTGAGAGCAGTCTCTTTTCAATTCCTGTTTCTGAGTGTCCTGTACTTCAAACTATGTGGAATTTAATGCAAAGTGAAACAAAACGTTTGCTGCTATAGCCAGATGAATGCTCCTGTCCCAGCCTGTCTCACGCATGTGGGTTTGTTGTGGGAATGTCCCTGACAGGAAACGGCTGGAAAACCACGAATGAGATGTCACGGAAGGGGCAGCAAAACCCTCCCGTTTGATATTTTTACCCATAAACTTCTGCTGGTGAGGTAATTAAATATAAAGTTTGTAAGTTTGACTGAGTTGTTGGACAGAGATTACTGTAAAAACGCGCAAGTCCAGTTTTGGCAAAACATAAAGAGGAAGTTTACTTCTCAGAGTCTGGGAGTGAAACTCGGCGAGATTCCTGCGCGTTCGCCGCCGCAAACGTGGGCGACAGAGCCGATAAATGGACATGTTGGAAGTTAGCCTGCGGCTCACTGGCAGCATGGAGGAAGAGAGCGACTGGTGCTTCGGAGGAGGAGGAGAGGAGAGTTTCCACC
>VXCM01002760.1:30553-51629 GCA_014773175.1 Lucifuga dentata
AAAAAAAAAAAAAAAATCTCTAACTGGCTCACGTTAAACTGACACGGCTACCGCGGCAGATTTCACTTTTCGTGATTTCAAAACAATAAGATTTCTTGCCGTTAAGATCTCACTGGGAAGCTAGTTTTAGTTACCTATCCAGGCATTCCTCTTTACTGCTGACAAAAGAAAATACAAAGATTCCTGGTTTTAAGTGTAAACTCTCTCACCGGGTCAGAGTTTGTTTACTGCAGGCTCTTTGCTGGGCGAACCTGTCAGGCATTAAAGATAGAAACGGGATTTATTTATTTATTTAGCGAAGGAATTAAATAATCAGAAGTAATACCGCGATATTAACATTCACCAAAAACTGCACTGGTACAGATTCTTTGAGAGTTTTGATTTTTTTTTTGACGTTAAGATATGAAAATAAATTAGCAACAAAAATAAATAAGCAACAGTAATTCATTGCGAATATGCAGTGCAACAAGTAATCTGAGTGTTCAGTAGTTTAAAACTTCAGAGGAGCAGAAACGCGCACCTATAGTTTATGACGTTTGTAAGCGACATGTGAGTGAGAGGACGATGCCATCTTGCTAGTTTGGTTAGTTTCGTTGCTATAGTAACCACAGAGTCGCAATGCATTTTGGTAATAAGTAACGAGATACACAGCGCGCGTGCTGGTTAAAGCTGAGTAAAAGTAGAAATAAACTGATTTTTAAAAAATTGCTTCGTTACGAGTAAATTTCCACATTAGCAAAAAATGTTTAAGTAAAAGTAATTAACGAACCCTTGTTAATTTTACTTGTGTATCAAAAGTGTTATTTTGATAACAAATGTACTGAAAGTAAATTTGTTTTGCACAGAATGCCACATTAAATCAACAGCAGTTTTGAGAGTAGCATTATTACTAATTACAATTAATTAAACAACAAACTATTAACTTAAGCGGTGATATTTAACAACTTAAATGTGACATATAACTTACATTAAGTCCTATCGGCTTCCGTAGTGAGAAAATGATGAATTTATCGTCTGATTGATGCAGCAGTCAGAAACTTATTTTCCACAATTGTCAATACACGCTATTTTACGCCAACAACGTAGCGTAGCTAGTGAAAATACGCTATAGTCTGCTGTCACTAGATATGGAAAATTTACAACGAGATTGTTTTGTAGTAAGTAACGGACTTGTACTAAAAATATGTAACAATGCAAAAATATATATTTTACTTCAGAAACGTAGTGGAGTCAAGTAAAAAGTATTGTAATGACCCTTAGTTCATGTGTTGATTTACTGTTATGACCTCTAGTTCACGTGTTAATGACGTATTGTTAATACTCCTTTAAGCATTTAAAGATGTAACTAGGACTGGCAGCTGTCAGAGACAGAAGTGGCTTTTATTGGAGGATAGGAAGTTTTTTTTGGCGCTAGTTCTCTCTCTCTCTCTCTCTCTCTCTCTCTCTCTCTCTGCCCGGGACTCTGTAGGTGTAGGACCGCGTGGGTTACGGCCAAGACAGTGGCCCCTGTTAGGATTATTGTGCCTTATTAATTGCGCATGTTGTTAATAAACCTTTACTACTACAGTTCAGATACGTCTGGTGCTTTCACGAGTAGCGCAAACGTTACAGTATACTGTAATGTAAATACTCAAGTAAAGTACAGATGCTCAATAAAATGCTTAAATACTGTAATAAAATATTTTTACTTGACTACTTTACGCTATTGGATCCAACCTGACTCCGTACCGGGCTGCTGCGGTGACCGGAAAAGAGATCTCTGCTCTTCTACGCACGCGCAAAGTTGATTTCTCCCCGTTGTTTGTACATCTACGTGACACCTGTGTTTTATTATTTATAGATCTAAAGACTACAGGGTTAGCCAATGTACGCATGCGCAAAAGGGCACATTTACGAGAACCAATGCCCTCTAGCGTACCTCCCCCACGCTTTAAAAAAAAAATAAATAAAAATAAATTTATTTATTTTTATTTTCACCTTTATTCACTTGTATTTCTCTATATAATTTCACGGGTCTTTTCTCATAATATGCCTTGATCCAACTGTTGTCCTGTTATATTTGGTCTGTATTATGCCAAATTGTTTGGTTAATAATAATAAAAAAAGAAAGCACAGACTTTTTGCGGTCACTGTAGCCGTCCTCGCATCCGTCGCTGCTCAATACTTTGTCCGTTCCATTTGTCAAATCCCGTGAAGCTTACTGACAAGACATTTTAGTTAAAATATTACCCATAAATAAAATGACAGCATACTTAAAGTAAATCAATACAATTAGTCTTCACAAAACAGAAATAATACAGCATTTAACTCACAAAAGTGGGTTTTCTCCTAAACACACAGTTACTGTATGTGATTATATATTATGCCAATACTAAACATGTGTATACATAATATAATGTAAATGAAAAATTGTAGTTGTAATATTCTTGTTTTTGTGTTTCGTTATGATTGCTATTTTCTCATATAGTCACTGTTAGACATGCCAAATGTAACAAACATTGAATTTGTTTCCTTACAGAGTAATGTGCACAATGACTACCACTCACCTGGTAAGTCTCTCTTTTAGTAATTTAGTAAAGATTAAAGCAATTAAGTCAGGCAAGAGAAAATTATCCTATAGACATTTATTCAATAATCATGACACTTAATTGCTCTTGCAGGCACCAGCTCCAAGCAACAGCAACTCAAAACCCCTGAAAAGCCAAGTGCCCTGCTCACAGGTAAATGTATATTAGAGGAAAGTAAGACTATTTCCAGGATTAGACTGTTGCTGTTCTGCAGTAACAGGGATTCAGAGGATGAAAAAGAAGAGAAACAGTTGAACAGTAAAGACATGCACAACATACATACATTGAATTAACTGTACTGCATCCTATAGAAATGTGCCAATCAACCACACATTGTTTGCTCTGGGTCAGTGGAACAATTGCTCTGGAAGACTTGGGGAAAATTCCAAAATGTTTTGGAAATGTGCATTACATCCAAAATAACAAGTGTCATTGTTGTGAATTGGCTTATAATAGAATCAGTGGTTTTCATAACTGCACAGAAGAGAGGAACAGAAACCCTGCTTTCCGTCTTGACTCATGAATAAGGGTGAAGGGTTGAACGCTTGCCTTTTTGCAAGGCCCAAAAAGGCATTAGATAAACAGAAGCGTCAGATAAACAGAGGCAGTCTACAGGTTAACAAAATACAGCAATCATACGTACAACCAGACAAACAAAATTCTGCCGCAGCTTACACCTGGGACTGTGCAATTAATTGCATTATACTATCTCATAGGGTCTTTTTCATCATCATCATCATCATCATTCTACCTTTATGTCAGATGAAGGGAGGGTAAAGCAAACCTCCTTCAAATAGCCAATCCCAGAAGTTTGTGATTCAACAAAGTTATGAAGGATACTTAAATTATGGTAAAACAGTAATTAAAGGCCAAAGCAAATGTTGCAACTGAATCATAATCTTCACTTTTACAATGTTATTTCTCCTGCAGAAGCAAATTAAAGGACCATACTGGTGATTATGCATGTTTGAGCCTAATATATTAAATTTTCATACATGTTACGTTACTGACAATCATTTCCCAAAGGATAAAACCGTATTTCAGCTTTCCTGATATTTTGCAAAATCTCTTAATCTTTCAAAATCAAATATTCAAGTGATACACCCACCTTAAAAATCCATGTTTCTCCTGCTAATAGTTACACAGCCTTATGAAGTCACGGTCCTTTAAATTTTTCCATAAACGCAGGTCTTCTTTTGGGACTATATTCCCCGGTGGAGGCATACATTCACTCCACGCTTTTTATTGAGCTTAAACACTAAAATTACATAACTTCTAAAAAAACCTGAATACACGTCTTGTTGGTGATGATGGATTACCTATCCCAAGAACGTTTACAGTATCAACAAGTTGATTTTAATAGCAGAATGAACTGAAACCAATGGAGGTCTGGAAGGTAGGAAAAACATTTTTAATTCACTGTTCCAGTAGTATGCTTTGGGAAATGATTGTCAGTAACGTTAAATGTATGAAAACTGAATATATTAGGCTTAAACATGTACGATCGCTGGTATGGTCCTTTAATAATTAATTCCCTATTATTTCTCCTGCATAGGGTATTAATTTGGTCTGTCAGCCATGGCTGGCAGTTTGAAAATGCTTCCTGATAGGATACGCTCCTGTCTCCTTAGACAAATTTTACTTCCTTATGTGTTTTCCACAATGTCGAACATCACCACTAAAATCAGTTTGTGGGTTGTAAAAAAAAATAATAAAATAAAAGGAGTTGTTCACTTCAACAATGTCACTGATTGGCCGATTAAAACGTGATGGCACACTTCCCTATTTCAGACAGACAGAGCTGCTGGTCAGGGTGGAGTTTGTTATATATTTCCTGATGGTTTGGTCCTCTGTATCTCTGTGTTTAATCGTGTTTTCACACATTAAAGGTTTGGCCCAGTTCAATCAGACTAGGATTCGTTTCCCCTCTTCTTACCGTTCGTTGTGCAGGTCTAAACGCAGCAATCATACCTGGGTGTGGACTAATGCTGTGCTCGCTGTACCTCGGAACTGGAAGTTGAAACTCAGACTTACATCTACAACCAAAGAGCATTCGAGCAAAACAATTCAGAAACAATATGGATACCTCCAAGAAAGCATTTGTCTTGCTTGGTCTCTCTGAATACCTGAAAAGATATGAAGCCCATTGCAAAGACCTCTGTGTTAGGCCCATTTCACATGCTAAGCATTAGCGTAGCCGCTGAGCTTGGCATCCAGCACTCTGAGTCTGAGTAGCGCTGCTCAACCAAGCGCTGACAGGAAGTGCTCGTTGCTAATGACATGTTGACAGTTACCATGGGTGATCTTTGCACATTTGTGGTCCAAATCGGGTTTCCGGGTCAAATCGGGTAGCGACATGGATATCGCAACAAAGAAGGCTCTGGCTCTTCTTCTCATTCGGAGAAGAAAAGCGAAAAAGAAGGTGAATGTTGAGTCAGCATTCTAAACTGCTCTACAGGTTATGAGCTTCTCCTCCATCGCTGTGGCACTTCTGCTTATAGCTTCTCTGATTGGTTGTGCGTTGGAAAGGTCAGCATCGGAAAGGTCAAAGTCAAATTTAGTTTAACTTTGAGTGCCGCGTCAAAATGGAGCATCTGAGCGCCGTGCGGCACCAAGGTGGTGTGAGGCGACGTTAGGAGTCACCGCTCAGCTCCCAATACACAATAATGTAAAATGTAGGTCAGTGCAATGCTTAGCATGTTAAACTGGCCTTACTGTGTCTGTGCATTGATTGATCAGAGGCAAACAGTCATTTAACAAAACAGAAACAGTACATTACTTACTGCTGACCATCTGAACAGTCATTAGATGCTGAACTCGGGCTTGAGAAACCTTGTGGCGCTCTCTTGGTAAATTGATAATCAGCAACCAATAAGGTCAGATCAAATCAGTCTCCCCCAGCACTTAGCACTTCATACTGGTGATGATTTAATAAAGTTAAGTTAATTGGTGATGATCCTTTTACCGGTGATGTGATTGTTTGTTTTTAAAGGTACTAATGTACAATTAGTGTCTATTTACTTTCTGTATTGTCCAAAGTTGGTTGTTTGTTAACTTGTGTTGCAAGCCAAAAACAATTTCCACCTTTGGGTTACAAAGGCGGACAATAAAGTTGATTTAAAGTTGATTGAAGTGACTCATCAGACATGTGCACCAGCTGATTCATCAGACTGGTTCTGTCTGTGGTTGAAGATCTTCCAATTTAGAGAATTACACATTTTCCCACCTGAAACTTCTCTAGCGTGTTCCCAGCCTTACTGATATATGCTGCATGTTTCATGTGTCTAGAAGTGCAACAAAAGCAGAAACCTCTAACTTCATTATTATCTTTCTACCCTCTTCCATAGCCATCTCCAACTATTCTGAGGAGGAGGAACATCTTAAATGGGAGCACAAGTCAGGAAATGCTTACTGTGATGGTGGTTTTCGCTACTCCAATGGATACCTTGTGGTGCCCAGAAATGGCTACTACACAGTTTACCTGCAGGTCACCTATGAGAATTACAAACCCATCAGCTGTTTCAAAAACGTGTTGATACTCGAGAGTGAGGTGCACATATTCCAGCAGAGTTACCCGATGAATGTAACTCTTATGTCAATGGTGGAATCGGTGAATTGCAGCTGGAAAACGTGGAGGAAATCCCTGTACACTTCTGCCGTGTTTCACCTGGAGACTAATGACAGAATGTGGGTGACATCATCACACCCTGAATTTATTGCTCAGAAAGAACAACAGGTATTCTTCGGTGCTAAATTTGAGTCTGAGAAGCCCAACACAGCAGGAATCACCTAGGAGATCCCTTTTACATCCTAGGTCATTAAGCCTACCATGCCATTTTATTTTTTGCTTTGACCATTACTATCACTTAAAAGTCAAAATCCATCCAAACATTTGCATCAGAAAGAAGCAGTCAGTTCCATTGCAGGTTTTTTTACCTCCTGGCAGGGTCAGATTGGCCGTCAGGAGAGGCAAGACTTTTCCCGGTGGGCCACAGCCATTGGTGGGCCAACCAGTGGCCTTTGCACTGCACAGTATCATATTGATTAAAATTAATTAAAATTAAGCAAACATTTTTTTTTCTTTCATAATTTGGCATTTAGACGAAAAATGGATTCTAAAAAGAGAAAGGGTGGCATGGAGAAACAGCGGACAATTACGGACTTCTTCGCCCCCAGCGTCATTAGCATTTTCATCTGGCCATCCTATATCAGGAAATCATAAATATCATATATATATATATCATAAATATCAGGATGTCAGACGAGAATTCTTAATCTTTATTTAATCAGGTATTATTATTATAGAATTACATCATTTAATCCACTGGCAGGATTTGTTTTGAGGGTGTGTGAGTGGGTTTCACTTTTTCCAACAAAGGGCTGGCAGCAAAAACGATTTGGCATTAAGTATTTTACAGTACATGCGTGGTGCTTTTCCGTGAGTGTGATTATATATATATTTTTTAACATAATTCTATATTTATAACTAAATTGTTGATAATTTAAGCCATTGCTTTCTGGGCACTGTGTAACACCAAATAGCTGCTGTTGCATTTTAACTATCTGCTCTAGTAAAACATCTAATTTGTACTTTTTTGGTTACGTGTCTGTGTCTCTGTTTGGTGTTTCTGAAATTAAAGTCATTAATAAAAAAATAAAATAAAAAAATAAAAAAAACCTTAACAGAGTCGTGTCTGTGTGTAGTTAAACTATTTGAATCAGCAAAAATCATGGCATGCACAATTAATCTTCTTTGGTTGGAGGGGTTTTCCAGCTCAAACAGCAAACTGCTCTAAAAAGAAGGAAAAAACATAAGACAGAGTGATCAACATCATGGCTTTCATTTTATATGTCTCATACCCTGACAAACTAATTATTGTTTCAGATGTGGATGATTTATATGTGTCTGATTGCCTAATAACACCTGTGTAATCACAGTCATCAGTAAACTTGGTAACGCCAACTTGGTAACAACACTGCTGAAAGGCTGTAGTCTCCTTATCTGATCCGGGCTTCCTGAAACATTTATGACCAACACGTGATCACTTACTCATCTAAATGATTCACCCTCTGGAAAGTTCCTCCTGTCCTGATAAATGAGGTTATTGTAATTTGTGCTTTTCTGGCCTGCATGGCACAAAGATCTGGGAATATTCCAAACTGTGTTTTCTCTTTCAATAAGAGGCCGATTTGGCATTTCACATTAATATTCATAGCCTTTTTTTTTTTTTTTTTTTTTTTTTTGGCTGTCAAAACTCTCAAAGCCAACGAGCTGGAGTCACTAACTTTTTTAAAAAATACATTTTTATTAAATTTTCTTAAACTTTCACTAAATTCTGGCAGGTATGTGTTTATTAAAGGACCATACCACCCATTTTGCATGTTTGAGCCTAATATATTCAGTTTTCATACATGTAACATTACTGACAATCATTTCTCAAAGCATACTACTGGAACAGTGAATTAAAAGTGTTTTTCCTACCTTCCAGACCTCCATTGGTTTCAGTTCATTCTGCTATACTATTAAAATCAACTTGTTGATACTTGAAACGTTCTTGGGATAGGTAATCCATCATCACCAACAAGACGTGCATTCAGGTTTTTTTTAGAAGTTATGTAATTTTAGCGTTTAAGCTCAATAAAAAGTGTGGAGTGAATGTATGCCTCCACCAGAGAATATAGTCCCAAAAGAAGACCTGTGTTTATGGAAAAATTTAAAGGACCATGACTTCATAAGGCTGTGTAACTATTAGCAGGAGAAACATGGATTTTTAAGGTGGGTGTATCACTTGAATATTTGATTTTGAAAGATTAAGAGATTTTACAAAATATCAGGAATCTAAGATACAGTTTTATCATTTGGGAAATGATTGTCAGTAAAGTAACATGTATGAAAACTGAATATATTAGACTCAAACATGCAAAATGGGTGGTATGGTGCTTACCATAAGTGTTCTGTGAAAAAACCGGACCTCAGTGGCTCCTCCTCCTCCTCCTCCTCCTCCTCCTCCTGGAGTAAATCTGATTTGCAGAAAACATGCGGCCCAAATTTTTCCACCAATCAGCACAACAAAGTGCCTCAGCAATCAGTCTCATTTACATTTGCGGTGCCGTGTGAAATACTGACTTTTGCTGCGTTTGAGTTCCCTCAGAAGTCGGATTTTTCCCAGTCAGAAGTTCCGACTTCTGACCTCAAACCGTTCCAGCCAAATGTAAACAAATGTAAAATGTAAACAAAAAGCAAAGCTGAACCCCAATAAATACTGTAAGATTAAATAAACTTAGTAATAAATACTAACTAAAGTAAAGTTAGACTACAGGACTGTTTGTGTTGTTTTACAATGATATTAATCACAGTATTAAACATTTGTGCAGAGAAGTAATATTCTGATATTATTCACACTTACGTATCAATGGCAAACAGTTATTATACACTGTAGATAGTTACCATGGTGATATATTTTGACCTTTTTATTTCAGTGTCACATAAAAAAATACTTTGACAGTTAACTGATCGTTTCCATTCATAAAGCTCACTTCCATGGTGCCGCCATGTTGTGACGTCATACTTGTGAAGTCAGGGTTCATAATTTTGGTCTGAGTTTCCCAGTCAGAGCTCCGACTTCAAGTGCCGTTCCAACGCATTTTTCCAAGTAGGAAGTTGGAAAAATCCGATTTCTGCGGTCTGTCGAATTAGCATTAGACAGCGTTGTTGTTGTTCAGATAGCAGCTACGTTGTCCAGCATTACTACAGAAACTGTCGCTATATTTAGAATTCATTATGATGCATTACATGTGTAAAACAAACATGAGAAACGAGTTTTATGCTTCAGTCATCAAGGCTAATGCTAGCTTTGTTAGCCTGCACAATCTTTAGCTAAATATTCCACTTTGTGGCCATGCTTTCACTGAGGAATTAATGATTATAAACGAGTTTTATGACACAATCGCTGCAGCGGTCAAGGTTGGTGTCTGCTTTGTTTCCTTTTTTTGTTTTTTTTATTAGAGTGAAGTGTTTGTAGTGTATTTCTGTGTCCAGCTGCCGCTGTTTGCAGGTAAATTACCTTTGTAAGCTAAGTTTCCAGTTTACAAACAGCTGCCAACCATTTAAATTCCTGCTACATTACAGTATTTGTTTTTATATTCCTTTTTTTTTTGTTTTGTTTTATATTTTCAGTGCATGTTGAGCACATCAAGAAATTGGAGTTAGCCCCATAGCTAACATAAAGGGATTCACGTTCAGGAGAGGTTTCTGTTGTGGGAGGAGCTGAGGAGGCAGGAAGCAGGCGTGGAGGGGGAGAGGGAGACATTCCGCCCACTTTTCAAACTTATCGACTGCAGCTGAAGACGCAAGGAAAAGATGTAAGGAAAAGACAAAGGACAGAGGAGCTGAGGGATGACGATTTCAAAGAAACTAGTGCAGCATCCATTGAAAACGTGCCTATTCGGAACGGGCCAGACTTTATGGTATGTGCCTGCAGCCTGCCATAAGTGCCCAAGGACCGGAGCATATCCTGCCACCACACCTGTAGCGTATCCTGCCACGCAGACTACTTTTTACTGGCACAGCTCAATTCAAAAAGTGCTCATTCAAACAACTTCACACATGACACAGCACGTCCTTGGGTCCTGAGCAATAAACCTGCTGAATTTCAGCTTCATACAGTGCCAGGTTCTAGAGATGTTGGTGCCACAGACAGACNAATAAACCTGCTGAATTTCAGCTTCATACAGTGCCAGGTTCTAGAGATGTTGGTGCCACAGACAGACAGAGAAACTGTAATTATAATAAACATCCTCCATGTACCTCTGAATTACACAGGGAAGATCTTCTACCTCTATGCCCGGTAAAACATGCAAAATGAAGCCTCTGAGTTGACTTGGAGAAATTTTCTGCCTTGTAAGAATTTTGGCACCCGGGTTAATACTTTGCCTCTGAGTTATTCTGATCTTGCCAATACGTCGCCTCTGAGTCAGTTTGGAAAAACCCTCTGCTGGAATGACCCAGTAAGCTCTGGTAAACACACATTATCTGAGTTATTGGGAATATGTTCTGGATGCCTCAATCGCTGAACTGATCTCTAACTGCATAGTTTCATGACTATGAGGTCACATCAAGGCTTTTGTTAAGATACACCTGTCTGGGCCAGGTGATCTAGTACAGGTGAGTTAAGGGGAAGTATTGCTAAATTATGCATTAATCTGGAGTTAAAATCTCTGAAAAGTCAGACAACCAGAACCAAATGCCATTCAGGCCATTGTTTATTTATGGAGTCAGATAATTTGAGTCAAATTTAACAGTTTGTGTAGAAATTATATTAATAATTATAATAATAACTATATAATATTGTATATAAATACACATAGTAAAAGCCTTTGACTGTGACTCTGGTTTCCGTCATTAGCCTAGGCACAGATAAGAAGTGTGTGTGGGCGTTTAACAACATCCTAAACTTGGTCATTCACTAGGTTTCCACACACATCTATTTCTTCCAAGAAACAGATGTCTAGTGAAGGAGTGTGACTGTTGAGGAACACAATTCCCCGGAGGATCATCTTGTGTTTTCTCACTCGTGTCCCTGTTGAACCTGCAGATCAGAATAAGTGCTTTGGATCCTAAAAGATGGTGGAACAAATTGGTTTTTGGTTTTTTCAAGGAGCAACATGAGTTTTGGAACCCACCTTCATCAGGCTCAGTAGCCACGTGGCCTCATGAAGTAATATTAATGTAACTGTGCAGTGGCAGGCCGTCAGGGCCAGCAAAGCCTTCTCTGCTGGCCTAGAGATTGTCAGAATCATCAAATTATGGNGCAGGCCGTCAGGGCCAGCAAAGCCTTCTCTGCTGGCCTAGAGATTGTCAGAATCATCAAATTATGGTTTTATAATTTAATACATATTTTAATTAATACTATATGTATTTTACAAAGTTCGTTCCCATCAGTTTTGTTATTAACGTCATTTCATTGCTACTTTCTCTCTCAGTTTTGCTGCTTCCAGTGCAGCTCATATAAATTAGAGTTTTTATCCAATCAGATTTTCCACCTATGCTGTCTCCAGGTAAAAAAATCTAGCCTGAGGCCTTCAGAATCTCAGTGAATCCTCTCTGCTATTCAAGCAAATGGGACGATGTTGTTGATTGTCATATTCTTTAACCAATCAGATTTCAAGTTTCCCATGTTGGATGTATTCTTTTACACGCCAGGGCCTTCTGGCTATCCTACCTGCATACGTCAGCATTTTTCATGTGGCGTGATTGGAGGGTCAGTTAACTAACTGAATCTATCATTCTACAGACACTTGTTAACGACCACCTGTGCTTGCGGGACATGTGTGTCTCACCTGGTAGCACACATGATGCTGTGGTGTTCAACACGTCTCATCTGTACAGGCTGTGACCATTTCATTCATTTCTTATTTTTACATTTAAATGTTATAAAATCTAAATTTAAACTTAATCTCAATTTAAACATCAATTTAAATGACTAACCTGTTTCCATAAGTCGTTTCTTCTTGAGTCAACTCGTCAGCTAAATCACCTCTGCTTAGCGTCTTAACTTTTTAAACGACTTACGGCCTTAAAACGACTTTGCAGCGTTTCCGTCCACTTTTTTTTTTTTAAGTTGTTGAATGCTAAGTCGTTTTAAAAAGTTGGATAGAAATGCAGTCATGGTGAGGTAATTAGAAGGCGGTTTAATTGCGGGAGGCCTAGGTGTAAAATACACAGCCCATCCCTGTATCAGCACAACACAAAAAGCAAAATTATCATCTTGGAATAAACCGTGAACAGTCAAACATTTCATAACTATAGAACATTTTCCTGTTTTTCCACTTCTGCCAACATGGAAGTGAACATAGCATCAGTGCAGCGCTTAATCACCAGTTTTCAAGGCGGTTTGCAACCAATATTTTTTACATTCAAACTGAGAAAACGGAGCCAAAGCAGTTCTAAAAGTGACGAGCCTCATCAGAACTGTCGCCTTGTTATGGAATCACCAGAATCCGTGCTGCTCAACAGTTGTTTATGCTCTGTACTGCCAAGGCCAACCCACACACACAGGCATGCACACACCTGAAGCAGTGGGAATTATGCAAAAGAATAAAGTGTAGGTGGTGAGTGAAACCCGGCATCAGCAACAAAGATGTCAAAGTTTTTCACGTTAATCCATGATAGTTGCGATCTAATTGGCTGGATACTGGTTTCAGCCTTTCTTGGAACTGGTTTGTTCTAAGGAATTATGAGGAGGAAGATGACATGAATAACAAG
The DNA here is from genome assembly GCA_014773175.1 of Lucifuga dentata. NCBI lineage: Eukaryota > Metazoa > Chordata > Actinopteri > Ophidiiformes > Bythitidae > Lucifuga > Lucifuga dentata. The sequence goes on from VXCM01002760.1 coordinate 43,385, forward strand.
GAGACTTTGGTTTTGACATTTCTAGGTCACTCGCAGAATTTTAAAGCTGCTGCTAACTGTCAGTTTATCGTTTTAAATCTTAAATTATCACAGGTGACAGGTGTGGTACTCATCACTGCATTTTATATCAAACGGCTGGTTGGCCCTCTCTCACAGAAAGAAGTGATGAACATTGGTACCTATTTATTTATTGATCTATTCATTAAGACATTATTGAATGTTTACCATCTTATACTGTACATAATCACTGTTCCATTGGTCTTCTGGTCCTTATCCTACACCTTCTATGATTGGCTCACGCTCCAGGCCCCTCACATTCATACTGATTTGGGTAAAACTGCTTTTAATTACACTGCTCCGCTCATGGAATAAATTGCAACGCTCTCTAAAACTCAAAACTCTCCTAACTGTTGGTCAGTTTAAATCAGCTGCAGCAGAACATCTGTCAACAGTGTGTGACTGTTTTAATTAATTTGTTTTTTATTGCTGTTTGTGTGACCTCCATGTCACTGTAAATGAGGACAAGCCCTCAATGATTCTCCAGAAAGAAAGGTTTGAAAACTGCTATTCAGCCAAATGGGGTGATTTGAAATTTGATGCCAGAGTTCCACAATCGTATTCTGTTTACTGATCATGTGGAGCATTATTCAACAGCATGGCTTACAGGAGGAAATGAGCAAATGCCCTCATGACCATTATTCCATCACAAAGTGCTGATGATGCAAGTTTGAAAACTAAACCAGCAGGCTTACACACCCAAAAAGGACGCTTTCACAATCAAATCTTCCTCATATTCCTGTGAGTTCAGACTTCCTACAGAGGAAACCCGCTGTGGCCGCTCGTGTCTGTGCTCTCATTCTTTCAGTCATCCAGAGTTAAAGGTTTCCATGTTTGAGCCCAACATATATATAAATATAAACCATACACACACTACATTACTGTGAACCATTTTCCAAAACATGCTACTGGAGCGGTAAATATTAAAGTTGTTTTTCCTACCTTTCAGGCTTTCAGTTCATTGCAGCGCGCTATAAAAATCTACTAGTGAAGACTTGAGACGTGCTTGTGATACGTAATTTACCACGGAAAACACAACATCTTTTATAGTTTTTGTTCAACAATCAAAAAAAAAAACACAATCAAAACATAGCTGCATCAAAAAAAAAAAAACCTCTGCCAGGGACTATAGTACCAGGAGAAGATGGCTTTTGCCAAGAAATTAAAAACGACTGCTACTTCTACATTCATACATGTTAGCAGGCAAAACATTGAATTTTAAGAAGCATCACCTGCACATTTAATGATGAAAGATTAGGGGATTTGACAAAATAGCAGGAATACTAAACTATGGTTTTATGTTTTGCAAAATGGTCTGGTCCTTTAATGACTATAGGTAAGAGTTGGAAAAGAATTGAGAGCTTTGCCTTCAGCTCTCTTCATTACAACAGTTCAATACAACGTCTGCATCTCTATTCACACCCCAATACATCTATCGATCCCACGCCATCCTTTCACCAGACGCCGCGGGGCAGCAATCAACCTCCACCTAAAGGAACAATCCACCATTTTCCACCAGAGTGTTACGGTATCAGATTTGTACTGTAGGTCTTCCCAGCCGCTTCATGCTCAGCTACAAACTGATCCGGTGTCAAAGGTCACAGCCCGATGAACACGACACCACCATTCACTCTTCGCTGCTGCTTTCACACTCTTCATTCTTCTCCAACTCTCTTCATATGCCTGATGGATGTAATAAGACATTTAAATTTAAAAAAAAAAAAAGTTATGGCATCATTTTTTAAATTTTAGTCTGAAATCTTTGGTATTTAAAAGCCTATAAAATACTCAGTCAGAAGCTGGTCTGTCCATTTTTGGCTCACAGTGGAGCACAGCAGCATCTGATGCTTGGGATGATGGTGGCTGTGAGGAACAGCAGCCAGAGGTCATGGAAGGCGACTTACAAGGCATTTTTAAGTTTTCAAGCATGATTTATTTTCTGAGTGCTCAAGTACACGTGCAACAAAAAAATACAAAAAGAATCAAGTATAGTACATTCAATTAATTCTTCAAAATAATACAATGAACATCGAATAATACATTGTTTGCAAAACTTCTACTAAGTTCTCAGTAAAAAAGCAGTAAAGTCACGTGCACGTCACTACCCTCATGAGCACGGCCTTCTTCTCTCCTGGCTGCCATGAAGTCCTGGTGCTCAGAACTCAACCCCGTGGGGATTCCCACTCAGACCTGCAGGGTTTTCACAAATCATTTACTTCCTCACAGCAGGTAAGATCACACACTTCAATTCAAAACTACAAAATATATATAGAAAAAAAAGAGATTAGTTCATTAAGAATCTATCAAAAATATATTACATGCTATTACTTTGACCTAATTAAATTCTCTGTTCTTACACTTAACTCCCCTAGACGTATACCCTGTCCACACTAATATGGATATTTTAGAAAACACATATTTTCCTCTGCATTCTGGTCTCTCCCAAACTGCGTTTTTGGCCACTAAAATGGAGATTTTTTTAAAATGGCTTCTAAAGTGCATATTTCTAAAAACTCTGCTTTTTGTGTATCCGTGTGGACATGTAAAACAGAGTTTTTGGAAAACAACAACGTCAGAATTAAACTCGTGCATGCGAACTGTTGCTTTGTGTAATGAGCATGCACCAGAAATGATAACAACAACAATGGCAGCGACTGTGTACCGGTTTCTTTACGTTTGGTTAGCAATAGCAGTCGCAAGTTTACAAGCTAACTGGCGTTGCTGCACCACTTTACCGGCAGACAACGGCGTCTGCAGCTGCTGTGCCCAATATTACCGGTCCAATATGGAAAGACTTTCTCGCCACCTGCCGGCCCGGCGTGCGTTTGTAGCTGTTTGAGCGTTCTTGTGTGGACAGAGATATTTTGTAAAACGATGCTTGTGTGATTATTGTCTTTTTTTTAATGGTGGGGGAAAATATCCGTTAAAAAAAATATCCATATTAGTGTGGACCAGGCCTAAGTTTCACCCAATCAGCAGCAATGACATCATCCTCATCCTTAAAACCAGGAAGTGTTTGGCAGACTCTTTGGCTTACCTGGTACAGGTAAAATGAACAAATAAGCTATTATGCAACTTAATCCTCACCTAAACTCAATAAACAGCAACAGAAATGAAACAATACTTGTGTGATTTGATTTAATAACTGTTACTGTAACAAAATACAAACACAAACAGACCTGGATAGTAGCTGATTTGCACTGTTACTAATTAAGGTGGTAATTGGCTAAACAAACAAAAGAAGGAGCAAGGCTAAGGTTACATAACGTTATGATTAAAACAGTTCTGGACAAACGGTGTCTCACAAAACTCCTACTGAAGGACTGGAAACCACATATTTCCTGCTCCAGGAAATGTTTGGCTGACCTGGTTTCAGTCATACAGATGGAAACACTCATGTTTAAGAGGACTTCTGCTGTAATGCTGCATTCAAGTTCCCTCAGAAGTCGGATTTTTCCCAGTCAGAAGTTCCCACTTCCGACGGGGAGCCAGATGTAAACAAAAATCATAGCTGAACACCAATAAATACTGTCAGATTAAATAAACGTAGTAATAAATACTAACTCAAGTAAAGTTAGACTACAGGACTGGTTGTGTTGTTTTACAATGATATTAATCACAGTATTAAACATTTGTGCAGAGAAGTAATACTATGAAATTATTTACATTTACGTATCAATGACAGTTATTATGCACTATAGATAGTTACCATGGCGATATATTCAGACCTTTTTTTTTCAATGTCATGCAAGAAAAAATACTTTATTCGCTGTTAGCTGATCATTTCCATTCACAAAGCTCGCTTCCACGACACTGCCATGTTGAGTGACGTCATACTCGGTAAGTCAGGGTTCATAATGTTGGTCCAAGTTTCCCAGTCGGAGCTCCGACCTCAAGTGCCGTTCCGATGCGTGTAGGAATTTTTATTTTTCCGAGTAGGAAGTCAGAAAACTCCCAACTTCCGAGGTAACTTGAATGCAGCATAACTCTCCTGTGAAGTTCTCAATCATCTGCGATGCATTTGTTGATGACATAAATGAGTCAAGAAATGTCAGCACAACTCTCTCCAGATCATCTTTCATAAACATGTTCTAGGAAATTTTGTTTTATTGGAAGTCTCTCTCTCTTTTTTTGTTTTTTGTGTTGTGTGTGTGTGTATGTGTAGTGCTGGGACAAGAAATGGACCAGGAATGTGTTGAGTATTAACTTAAACACAGCCTGGGAATTGCACATCATGGTAACATTCTGTTGGAGAGCGACTGAGCCTCAGAGAATATGCTTTATTTATCCAAGAAAATAAATTAGCTTCATAATGTGGGATTTGGAACATGAAATGATCCAGGCTTGTTGGTTTTGGAGATCAACTGAGCTTGATTTAACGTTAATGTTAACGTTAAATTAACGTTAAACGTTAAACGTTAAATAACGTTAATGTTAACGTTAACGTTAACGTTAATGTCAGCCCTAATGATTCACAGGAAGGGTGAGCTGATAGGAGTTTCCTGATGGTTTCAGGTTCATCGTGATTCATCACCAAGACTCCAGCATGCCTTCTCCACAGGAAGAGCTCATGTCTGTGTGCGAAGACGTGAAGCTTTTCTAATCATAACATGTCTCATCCATCCATCCATCCATACATCCATTTTCTGTACCCGTTTGTCCTCTTAAGTGTCATGGGGGGGCTGGAGCCTATCCCAGCAGTCATTGGGCAAGAGGTGGGGTTCACCTGGACAGGTCACCAGTCTATCACAGGGCATCATGTTTCATTATTTATCAATGTTTGTCAACTTTCTATTGATTCATTTCCATGTTTGTAGTGTAATTATAGGTTTAAATTTGCAGCCCACGCAAAATTGTCAGTTTTTGTAGCAAACTGTTAGCCTTTGTTGTCGTGGTTACAGTGTCACAGGTCATGAGAAAGTCCTGGCCTGTCGCAAATGTCTTCAGAAGCGCAGACCAGGCAAGAAAATGCAAAATATGATCATTAGATACACTACCGCTCAAAAGTTTGGGGCCATGTAGAAATTTTCTTATTTTTGAAAGAAAAGCACTTTTTTTTTTCCAATTAAAATAACATTAAATTGATCAGAAATAGTCTAGATGTGGTTTATGTAGTAAATGAGTATTCCAGCTGCAAATGGCTGACTTTTAATGGAATATCTACATAGACGTACAAAGGCCCATTTTCAGCAACCATCACTCCTGTGTTCCAGTGGCACATTGTGTTAGCCAATCCAAGTTTATCATGTTAAAAGGCTAACTGATCATTAGAAAACGCTTGTGCAATTAAGTTAGCACAGCTGAAAACTGTTGTGCTGACTAAAGAAGCAATAAAATTGGCCTTCCTTATGCTGGGTTCACAGACCTCGGAAGTCAAATTTTTCCTAGTTGGAAGTTCCAACTTCAGACCTCAAACCTTCCAGCCAAATGTAATCAAAAAAGCATAGCTGAACACCAATATATACTGTAAAATTAATTAAACTTTATAATAAATACTAAAGTAAAGTTAGACTACAGGACTGTTTGGTTGTGTTGTTTTACAATGATATTAATCACAGTGGGTATTAAACTTTGTGTGCGGAGAAGTAATACTATGAAATTATTTACTCTTACTTATCAATGGCAAACAGGTATTATACCAAATAGTTAACTTGACGATATATTCAGACCTTTTTTTTTTCAATGTCACGCAAGAAAAAATACTTTATTCGCTGTTAGCTGATCATTTCCATTCACAAAGCTCGCTTCCACGACGCTGCCATGTTGAGTGACGTCATACTTGGTAAGTCTGGGTTCATAATGTTGGTCCGAGTTTCCCAGTCAGAGCTCCAACTACAAATGCCATTCCAATGCATTTTTCCAAGTAAGAAGTTGGAAAAATCTGAGTTCCAAGGTCTGTCGAACACAGCATTAGAATAGTTGAGTATCTGGAGCATCAGCATTTGTGGGTTTGATTATAGTCTCAAAATGACCAGAAAAAAAGTACACCCTTATGAAACTCGTCAATCTATTCTTGTTCTGCGAAATGAAGGCTATTCCATGCGACAAATTGCCAAGAAACTGACGATCTCAAACAACAGTGTGTACTACTCCCTTCACAGAACAGCACAAACTGGCTTTAACCAGGATAGAAAGAGAAGTGGAGGGCCTTGGTGCACATGAGCAAGAGGATAAGTACATCAGAGCCCTTAGTTTGAGAAACCGACAGCTTAACAAATTTGATAATTACAAACTAGGTGTTTTTCTGTCCTTTGTTAGTCTTAAATTGTACTTTTCCAAAAGCCTTAAAGCCTTAAAATTTGCAATATGTACTGGCTCTTTGCACAAAATTACCATAACGTTATCTCATAGGAATTATTTTGTAAAAAAAAAATGAAACGTAACAAAGAATTAAAATGTCTGTTTGTTGGTTCTTTATTGGAACCTTTTGATCACTTATGCACAGTAACAGTGCACAGGTGAGTTTGTGTTCTGGAAGGGATAGAAGGAGCATTTACCACCTACCAAGACACCACCACCTCTCTGGACCACGTGGCTTTCATTTGTACTGCCATGCAAGCCAGGAGGGTTAGCCGCACTTAGCTTAGCCCAAACAAATGAAATGTGGATGTGACAGATCAGTTCTGCTCTTTCCCTGGGAAAAGTGGAATTCACGGACAAATGTAGGTGCAGAAGATCTCGATGGGCTCAGTTCTCTGCCAAAAGCTTTTTGAGGTTGTAAAGAAAATTTGTATGTGCAAAATAAATTTCTATGTGCAAAAAAAGTTTTGCAAGTATGTAGAAAAGATTTGTGTTTGTAAAAACGTTTTACAAACAAAGAGAAGTAGTTCTCAGTAGGTCCAGCTGGCCTGCACGTTCGCTCATTTTGGCGGTAATGAACTTCCCTTGCAGTTACGCTCTGAATGAAGTGATCTGTGATTGGACAGTTAGAATTTGCTTTCTGATTGGATAGTCCAAGATTGCCTTCTCACTGGCCCATGAGGTCAGGCGTAAAGGTTCTGCCAAAACTCCGCACACTTGTATTTTAAGTTTGTGTTTGTAACTTTAGTGTCACACAGAAACTGTGGGATTTTTGAGCGCTTAGCAGAAATCTTGTCCATGCATATGCAGAGCGATTTTACAAACACAAATCTTTTCTACATACTTGCAAAACTTTTTTTTTTTTTTTTTTTTTNTTTTTTTTTTTTTTTTTTTGTTTGCATATACAAATTTTCTTTATAACCTCAAAAAACTTTTGGCAGAGAATTGAGCCCATAGATCTCGAAGTTTGGTCAAACCTCCTAGGGTCTGATATTCCCCAGTTCAATATTCTGTTAACACACACATTAAGTGTGTGTTAACAGAATAACCCTAGCCCATTATGTTCTCTATTGTACTATAGGTTATAGGGGAACATAGGAATGACTCCACATTATTGATCTGCTATGTGGCTTCTGACCCTGATGATGTCCTAGCCTGGTGGTGTTTGATGTGCCCAGCTGGCTCCTCCCCTCAGATTGATGGCTTCTCCCCTCATATATGTTGATTCCTCCCTTCAGATGTGCTCCTCCCCTCATTGCTCCAAGGCTGCCCAATACTCCCACATACTACCGCTCACTTTAAGTGACTCATGTCTTGAATCGTCATGACTGATTGCTTTTGGATCGTCTTATTGGATCGCGGCCTATTTGCCATTGTGCATCATCTTGTAGTATTTCATCATTCTCTGTGTGTAATTTTTCTGCTTTGTTTTAGAAGTTAGAAGCGTGAGAACAGAAATATTAGGATGAATCATTAGAATGAATCCTGGTGTATAGTGGTTTACTGTCTGCTGCTCAAATGCACAACACATGCAGCATATTTGCCATTAGGTGTCATCTTGTAGTATTTCATCATTTTCTGTGTCTTTGTAATTTGTCTGCTTCGCCTGCAGCTCCTACGTCGCATCCGGATGCTCCAAGAGAAGGAGTCACTCTTTGAATTACTTTTCCCGAAGCTGCTTCCTTGTTTTTTTCTCAATGTGAAGGGTTTTTTTTTTTTAGGGAGTTTTTTGTCGTCTTCTTGGGCTAGTCAGGAATGGCTGACCGTGGGTCTGTAAAGCTCTTTGAGATGTTGGATGTGATATTATTGTACAAATAAACTTCACTCGACAGGAAATAGTTTCTACGATGCCGTTTTAGGGCCATATAAGACGAAAAAAAAAAAAAAA